>JAVSCE010001818.1:0-190190 GCA_032199065.1 Smutsia gigantea | reverse complement strand
GAGGGCAAGTATCTCAACATAATAAAGGCCATATATGACAAACCCACAGCCAACATTATACTTAACAGTGAGAAGCTGAAAGCTTTTCCTTTAAGATTGGGAACAAGACAAGGATGCCCTCTCTCCCCACTTTTATTCAACATAGTTCTGGAGGTCCTAGCCACGGCAATCAGACAATACAAAGAAATAAAAGGCATCCAGATTGGCAAGGAAGAAGTCAAACTGTCCCTGTTTGCAGATGACATGATATTGTACATAAAAAACCCTAAAGAATCCACTCCAAAACTACTAGATCTAATATATGAATTCGGCAAAGTTGTAGGATACAAAATTAATACACAGAAATCTGTTGTATTCCTATACACTAACAATGAACTAGCAGAAAGAGAAATCAGGAAAACAATTCCATTCACAATTGCATCGAAAAGAATAAAATACCTAGGAATGAATCTAACCGAGGAAGTGAAAGACTTATACTCTGAAAACTACAAGACACTCATGAGAGAAATTTAAGAAGAAACCAATAAATGGAAACACATCCAGTCCTCATGGATAGGAAGAATTAATATTGTCAAAATGGCCATCCTGCCTAAAGCAATCTACAGATTCAATGCAATCCCTATCAAAATACTAACAGCATTCTTCAATGAACTAGAGAAAATAGTTCCAAAATTCATATGGAACCACAAAAGACCCTGAATAGCCAAAGCAATCCTGAGAAGGAAGAATAAAGCAGAGGGAATTACACTCCCTGACTTCAAGCTCTACTACAAAGCCACAGTAATCAAGAGAATTTGGTACTGGCACAAGAACAGACCCATAGACCAGTGGAAGAGAATAGAGAGCCCTGATATAAACCCAACCATATATGGTCAATTAATATATGACAAAGGAGCCATGGATATACAATGGGGAAATGACAGCCTCTTCAACAGCTGGTGTTGGCAAAACTGGACAGCTACATGTAAGAGAATTAAACTGGATTATTGTCTAACCCCATACACAAAAGTAAACTCAAAATGGATCAAAGACCTGAATGTAAGTCATGAAACATAAAACTCTTAGAAAAAAACATAGGCAAAAATCTCTTGGACATAAACATGAGCGACTTCTTCATGAACATATCTCCCCGGGCAAGGGAAACAAAAGCAAAAATGAACAAGTGGGACTATATCAAGCTGAAAAGCTTCTGTACAGCAAAGGACACCATCAGTAGAACAAAAAGACATCCTACAGTATGGGAGAATATATTCATAAATGACATATCCGATAAGGGGTTGACATCCAAAATTATATAAAGAGCTCATGCACCTCAACAAACAAAAAGCAAATAATCCAATTAAAAAATGGGCAGAGGAGCTGAACAGACACTTCTCCAAAGAAGAAATTCAGATGGCCAACAGGCACATGAAAAGATGCTCCACATCACCAATCATCAGAGAAATGCAGATTAAAACCACAATGAGATATCACCTCACACCAGTGAGGATGGCCAACATCCAAAACACAAACAACAACAAATGTTGGCGAGGATGTGGAGAAAAGGGAACCCTCCTATACTGCTGTTGGGAATGCAAATTAGTTCAACCATTGTGGAAAGCAGTATGGAGGTTCCTCAAAAAACTCAAAATAGAAATACCATTTGACCCAGGAATTCCACTCCTAGGAATTTACCCTAAGAATGCAGCAGCCCAGTTTGAAAAAGACATATGCACCCCTATGTTTATCGCAGCACTATTTACAATAGCCAAGAAATGGAAGCAACCTAAGTGTCCATCAGTAGATGAATGGATAAAGAAGATGTGGTACATATACACAATGGAATAGTATTCAGCCATAAGAAGGAAACAAATCCTGCCATTTGCAACAACATGGATGGAGCTGGAGGGTATTATACTCAGTGAAATAAGCCAGGCGGAGAAAGACAAGTACCAAATGATTTCAGTCATCTGTAGAGCATAAGAACAAAAAATACTGAAGGAACAAAACAGCAACAGGTTCACAGAACCCAAGAATAGACTAACAGTTACCAAAGGGAAAAGGATTGGGGAGGATGGGTGAGAAGGGAGGGATAAGGGGGAAAAAGGGTCATTACAATTAGCACATATAATGTAGTAGTGGGGGGACATGGGGAAGCCAGTATAACACAGAGGACAAGTAGTGATTCTATAGCATCTCACTACGCTGATGGACAGTGACTGTAATGGGGTAAGTGGTGGGGAGTTGATAATGGCAGGAGTCTAGTATCCATAATGTTCATGTAATTGTACATGAATGATAGCAAAAATATATACATATAAATACATATATATATATATATATATATATATACGGAGGAGTATATACAAAAGGAGATACACCATAAATTGATTACTGTTGAAGTTCAGAGATGTGTAGTTAGGAGGCTCATATTAGTCATCTATTTTTATATGTACATTTTCTAGAATGAGGAGTTAAAAAAAAAGAGAAAAGGAATGGTTCAAGTATACCTTTAGTTATTTACATAGGTTTAGTCCTTGGCCTCGAGTTTCCTACTTCTCAGGAAGCAGTCCTTATATACCACAATACCATATTAATACAAAGAAGAATTCAGTATGTACTATATCCAACTCCAGGTCCTACTGCAATTCTCATCTATATGAGCGACAACACCATCCACTCAATCGCCCAAGCCAGAAATTCCAGATTCACTCTGAGCTCTTCTCCCTTTCTATCCAATCAATCTAATTCTATCAAATCTAATGTAATTCAAGTCTTGTCCTAAATAGCTCTTGAGTCCAGCCTCTTCTCTCTGTACCCAGTGCTCTAGTCCTGGCCCTCATCATCCCTTTCAGACTATAACGAGAGCCTTATAGCTGTTCTTTGTGTTGTCCAAGGGCATTCCAGTCCTTCCTCCATTTAGGCATTATGGTGATCTTTCTACATAAACCCAGTCACATCCCTTTCTGTTTGTTGGTAGTAAACAGTAAATACCCAATGAATGCTAAGTATATGACAGTCACTGTTCTCAGTAACTTCATTTTTGAAAAGAATCCACTGATTCCCATTTGCTACCTACATTTGCACACAAAGCCCACTCTTGCCTGATTTGCCCTGAAGAGTTTGGTGTTACTTAGGTACAAATAGCTACTCACACATAAATTTCTGTATTTAGTACAAGTTAGGTGACAAAAGTAAATAAGAATTGCTAAAAACAGAAGTGCAAGTTATTCTGAAAGAAGTATGTTGTGTATGGGATTTTCTATTTATGCTAAGAACTGGATAATGACTTAAAGTAAATAAAATTCTCAACTCAGTGTTTATACATTTTTGAGCAACCCAGAATGAAGGGTGGTTGTTTCCATGTAATTCTATATCTTTTTTAAAGGGAGCAATAAGACAATCATAGGGTAGTTTGGGGTGATCACTTGGCCAACTTGCCCTCTGCAGTCCTACGGAAATAATACTTAAAAGAAGAAACCAAACAGCCCTTAAATAGGAACAATTAGATTTTTAACAACTACTAAATTCTGATGAACATACCCTTGAAAGATAGATACAAGATTACAAGTTAGAATTTTATAAGATTAGTTCAGTGCATGAATTGGTAATAAACTTGAAGAAACTATGGTTAAATATTGGTAAACTATTTATTAACTATATATTTTGAGCTGTTTACCTCATTTAACTCTGGCCTAGTCTTCCTCTATCTGAAAAATGGGGATACAAATCCCGTCTCACAAGGCTGTTGTGAAGATTAATGATAACAGCATGCATACAACATATGGTGCACCATAGGACATTTTTCTCTTCATGAACTGCCAGACTTTTCATAAGCAAATCAAAATTGAAGGATTCTACTCAACACTGATTGAATCAAGAAACTGAGCTTGTTCTTTGGAAATCTGACAGAGCATCATGCCAAAACCCTATCAACGTCTGCGTTAAAATTCAACAGAAGTTATAATAGCCAATACCCACAGTACAGAGAGAGGAGATTTGGTCTTGCAACCAGTTCTATAAAAACCTGTTTGAAAGTTAAGTAAACAATGCCTCTATTGAAAAGAATATTAAAAGGTAAAATAACTCAATAATACCAACTCGAAAAGAAAAACAGGAAAATTAAAATAATTTCTCTCTTCTTTTGTGCTTCAAAGGACACAATCAAGTAGGTGAAAAGAATCCACAGAACAGGAGAAATATTTTGTGAATCATATATTTGAAAAGAGTCTTATATCCATACTACATAGAAAATACTCACAACTCAATAATAAAAAGACAACCCAAAAGATCTGAATAGAGTTCCTTAAAGAAGATCTACAAATAGCCAATAAGCACATGAAAGGTTCTCAACATCATTAGCCATCAGGGAAACGCAAATCAAAACCACAGTGAGATACCATTTGAGAAAGCCATAATGAGATACCATTTCCCACCCACAAGGATGGCTGTGGTAAAGAAGACAGATAATAAATGTTGGCAAGGATTTGGAGAAATCTGAATTTTTGGCTGGTGGGAATGCAAAATGGTACAGCTACTCTGCAAAACAGCCTAGGTCAAAAGGCCAAACAAAGAATAATCATAGACCCACCAATTCCACTCCTAGATATCTATCTATATCTATCTATCTATATGTATCTATATCTATATCTATATCTATATAAGAGAAATGAGAGTGAGAGAAATGAAAACATGTATCTGTGTAAAAACTTGCTCACAAATGTTCAGAGCAGCATCATTCATAATAGACAAAAAGCATAAACATCCCAAACGTCCTTCATTAAATGAATAGAAAAAATCTGCAATAGCCATACAATGGAGTATTATTCAGCAATATAAAGGAATGAAGTACTTATATATGTCTCAACTAATATATATCTCAATATATGGATAAACCTTGAAAATATGCTGAGTGAAAAAAGCCAGTCACAAACTCAACCAAGGCAGGGAGAGTTCTGTTTCCTTGAGATCAATTCTCCAAGTTACAGCCTGGAACAAATGTTTTTGGTGTCATTTCTATGTGTGTGGAGATGGGATGGGAGGTGCAAGGGGACCTGGATGGCTGGGAAGGTTCAGCCGGCCCAGGTGCTCCTTGGAGAGTCTTCATTCCATTGCCCTCACTGCTTCTCCACCAATTCATTCTTACTTTTCGTACTTGTCAACCCTAAGCCTAGAGCCTCTCCATGTCAGTGCAGGGGAGAACGGCTTTCATCTCCAGCTCTAACTTCTTCTATGCATATCTTGGGTTGTGGATTTCTACAGTTTCACTTGTCCTTCATTATAATCACATCAGATTTCATCTTCCAATTGGAAAATTTATATTTCTACCACCTTTACACCATTTCTAGAGATTTATTTCCTTTTATTATTTTTTACACAAAAATTTCAATAGGATCTTAGGCACTGGCAGTGTAACTATGGGATTCAGTACATCATCTTAACCTGGAAGGTCACTATCTAAATCTTAAATAGAGTTTACCGATTTTTTTAGAAACTGAGTTCTTTGAAACACCAAGACCCTTTTTCCAAATAACACCAGAATTTAGTCTTTTACTAGAGGCATAATGTAAACATTATGATATCTATTTGTCCATATACCAAATAAAGGAGGCAGTAGGATTTTTTACCAAATAAAAACAAACTGAGAAATTTAAAAATAAATAAAATTATGGATATAGTTTGAAAAACATGTTACATTTTACTAATTATTTTCATTTGACATATTCAAAAGAATTGTACCTGAAGAATAAAAAAAAGTGTTTTCTTTTCAGGCACTTTACTAGAATCCACAACCATTGTCTTTTTATATTTTCCCAACAATAATTCACTTTTGTCTGTAAAAGTATCATAAAATTCAAATTAGTAGTATAAAACTGTATACCCCAGACATAATTTATAATAAATGTATTCTATTTAAATAAGGAATTATAAATAGTATACAATAAAAACTTCATTTCTCAATAAAATGACTCAACCAGAATGTTTAAATCAGCAAAATAACAGTAGTTTAATAAAAATAATTCAGAAATAAAAAACCTCACATTCCTGTCAGTCTGTATCCATTATATGTAGGGAGGGGCATGGGAACGTATATGGGAAATAAATGTTTATTCCTCATGGATCTTCACTCTTCACTGGGGAATGTCATTAGGGTTGTGGCCATTCACATGCTGATGAAGATACTTAGACACTAATGATAATTAATAGACATATTCAACTTCATATGTCCAAAACAAAACTCAGTTTCTCCCCTAAACCGACTCCTAACTAGAGTGAATGTAAAGGGCGTCAACAGTCACCCACTTGCTCATGCAAAGAAAATAAAAACCTCCTTTATTTTCTTCTTTCCTTCATTCAATCTATTGATAAATCCTGTTGGTTCCACCTCCAAAACTTACCCATTTTTTTCTATCTCCCCTGCCAAGCCACTGCCCCCTAACAATAGCCTTTTAAATGAATTCCCTACTTGTTATTGTCTCCTTTTCCCCTCAGCAGCCAGTGTAAATTAGATCATGTCATTTCCCTACTTAAAACTCTCCTTAGAATAAAAACCAAACTCCCTACCATGACCTACAAGGCCTTTTATGATCTGACCCTTGCCTACCTCTCCATCCTCACCTCTTTGCCTTTCTCACTACCTCCAGACCACTGTGCTTCCCCAAGCACATCAACCTGAGTCCTTATTTAGGAGCTTTACATTTGCCATTCCCTCTACCTAGAATCCCTGGCCTCCCACCTTGCTTAGGCTATTTACATGCCTGACTTCTTTGCAACCAAATGTCACCTCCTTGGAGAGGCTTTCTCTAAGGTACTCACTGTTCTTCCAACGATCTACAAATCACCCTTCTTATTCTTCTGCATACCACCCATCACAATCTAAAATTACCTTATTTGTTTAGTGCCCCCTAACCAATATAATGGGCAGAGACTCATCTATCTTCTTTATTATTCTCCCCAATGCCTAGAACATAGCAACATTTAACAGTTGTTCAAAATACTTGTTGAACAATGAACAACTTCATAACTATCAGTGAAGCACTACAGCTATTAACCATTCTGATTTTGATTATTGTTGTTAGCTTATTATAGTTTTATTAATTATAAATTATTAGTTTATTATAAATAAATGGAGTTTAAACCATATTACAACAGAAAATGATATTAAAAGTACATAGACATAAAGGAAGAGTGAAATACCACTGTGCTAAATTTTTATTCATTTAAGATAGGAATAAAGAAAAATACACATTGGCTGCTACCACCACCTATGGGGCAACCAGGACCTTCTTCCCCCAGTACAGGTCCCATCAAAATGAAAAGCAGACCTATTTGTCAGAGATGCATTTAGAAGACACCATCGGATTCTACCCAAAGGAAGGAACAGAAAGTGAACAAACATCTTTCAAGATCCAAACCCCAGGCAAGACCAGAGAGGGGGTTCACAGCTCTTTCTGCAAGGTCTTTGAAAAGAAACTTAGTAGATTAGAATGTAGGGAAAAACTACTGAGAATCCCTCAATGGATCCTTTACCCACCAAACATGATTTCGTCAGAAACCCACGTTTTTACAAATGACCCTGGCCAAGGAACGCTATGGGACACGCACTTAAGATTGTGCTGTCAAGTGGTAAGATAAATGAAAGAGCTTGGATAATCTATATATATTGATATATAAATCCCTGAAGAAAACTAATAGAAATACTTATATATGATACTAAATTAACATACAAGACACTGAAGATATAAAGGTTAGCCTATGGTTGAAAGCAGGCTTTCTGAACCTCCGTACTTGGGAGAAGAGAAACAAAGACTTTTCACAGCATTACAAAAAACAGTAACTTTGGAGGAAAATAAACATCTGTAAGAGCAACAACAAAGAAAAAACCATATAGTAATCTTTGTGGTTGGATTGGGGGGGCTCCTTATAGAAAATCTGTATTATAAAAATAAAGAGAGAATAATAAAAAGAGGGAAAAAAAGCCACCAAACCAAATGCAAAAAAGGGGAGGTTGAATCAATGACTATACCAAAAAACGTAATCTAGGACTTTTAGATGTGATCTTCCGAGGTCTCTCTCTGACGAAGGAGAGTAAAGACAATCTTGCTTTCTATACTGTTTTCAGTACATAGGAGCCACCAATCATAACTAATGAACAGTTACATTTTAAGACTTCAAACATTGCAAAATATGTCTGCTGCCCTTTCCAAGTATAAACACAAGTAAGAGTTGGAAGGAAGAATCTTCTTAGAAAGATACACTCTGCCATATTTCTTTATGATACAGCAGTTCCTCAGAAATAATTTTATCTGTTCAAAACAGTTAACAACTAAGAGGCAAGTAACAAAAGCTACCAAGGAACTAAAGCAGAGCCAATGAAACACAAGAAACGACACATTTTTCATATATAGGCTCAAGGTCCTCACTCAGAGCCTGGCCACTTTTATTTTAGATTGAATTCTAACACATTTAGCCATCTAGCTTCTCAGTGCACAGCAGATCAGAGACAGCAAACCAGAAAATGGAAAAGACACAAAACTATTATACTGAAAATAGATGACCTTACAGAGAAAAGGAGACTAAAACACCATTGAGAAAAAGGAATTACAAAATCTTAGAATTAAAAATAAAATTTAAGAAGCATAGTTGGCAAGGCTTTGTTTGAAATAGTAACAATCTTACAGAAGTCAACTGCCCCTGAGCCTGTGTGTCTTATTTTAACATAGCACAGTATTAATATGGCAGCTAGTATAGTGGCTTGTGTGGAATACTGAATTTAAGTTCAAATAATGACCCTAAGGTGAAAGTTTTTAGTCCTGGAGTTTCTGACTTGGTAGGTAGTTACACTTATTCAACAGACCACAGGTGATTCTAAGTCACACCCTGAACTGAGAACCACTGCCCTAACTCTACAGAAAGCTTATATACTTAGTATATTATTTAAGAAAGAAGTGAGAATTTACTATGATCTTTAAATGTATTCAGTAAAACTTGTTTTGTAAAAGTTTGGGCATCGCGAGGTGATGGGGCGTATTCACTTAGGTCCAGCACTTTGTCTCCCAAAAGGAGAGGCGGGGCTAAATGATCCACTACAACAGCCAATCTACTCATGGGATAATTTCTTTTGAAGCCGTGCAAATGTTAATAAATCTATGTCATAATAAGAGAAGAAGAATACTCACTGTGGTATGAAATGACAGAAACTCAATGAAGTTAAAGTTATATGGGAAAACATCTCACTACTTAAACTAGAGTAGAGCCTGGCACCAAACCCCTCTCTGTGTAGCAGCATCTCCCAAACAAAATACTTACACTTCTACTCACCTTTCTGAAAAATCAGAGTCTATGAATTCTCTAGCCCGTTTTCTATCACTAAAAAGAAGAAAAGACAGCATAGAAAGAACACATAAACACAACTTTATTTCAGGAATGATATATTGTAACTTGTCTAATTTCACAGTGAATATATCCAACACAGAAACCAACAAATATAAAAGTTAAGTTCATAAAATAAAAACTTAAATTTCAGCATAGGACCAAGAAATCACAGCATAATAACAGTTTGAAATGAGCTCAGTAAATCTTTAGGGATGAAAATATTACAGATTTATAAAGGAGAAGGCACAGAAAAGTTTTATTCACTCCAGAATAACTGACTATAAAAACACTAGACAATCAATCATACCACCCCCAACATAAGGCACAGCTGGGGCTGCCTGGTCCCTTCTGAGTGGACCAGCACTACTGGTATAAGCTTGGCTTTCATGTTATCTCTCCATGCTATGCCAAAATCTGAGATAACTTTTAGATCTACATGAGAATATTCGTAAGGACTGAATGAAGGCCATGGGATTACAGGGGATTCTGTCATTTCATCTCATTTGATAATGGAAAAGTATGTATACATATGAAACTCTTCTGTCTTGTGTGTGTGTATGTGTATGCGTGCACACACATACATACACACAAACATGTATATGGCTTAACGTACTTTGTCAGGATTATTTTATTAATTCACTTAAGGAGATTCTTCCTCAACCAAGATTTCCTGTGCACTGGCTAGAACTCAATTTTAAGTCAAAGATAGAACCAGTGCTGTAACACCACCATGGAAATAATCTGAAGTGACAAAATGAAGTTTTAAGTCATTTTATCTTACTGTTTATTTTTCTTTTATGAAATGATAAGATGCTAAAATGGTAAGGAGAGAATGATTGGATAAGGTCATTTTACAGGCAAAGATGAAACATGTAAAGATTTGATACTAAAAGTAGCAAATGAGTAACAGAATGTTGATTTAATTGCCTGTTATTGCAAAAGAATCAAGGGAAAATGCAATGAATGTTAAAACAATATATAGTTTTTAAATCTCCAAAACAGCTAAACGTCGTAATCATTAAAAATAAAAATAAAAAAATCTCTTTTATGGTGGAAAAACTCAGAAGATTCAGGTGCAAGTTATTGTTCTGTTTTTCTCTGTTTAAAAATGCTTGCTCCATAAATGATCTATGTCAGAGAGAGAATGTTAAACAAAATAGGTGATTTTTAAAGGAAACACAGTAGTTTTTAAGGACGACACTAACATAAAACAAGAAAAGAAGACAAGATTGTGAGGAAAGAGGCTAGAACTTAAAAAAAAAAAATGTTTAAAATGGTAACTGGCAATAGCACACGTACCCTGGGACCCAGCCAGTAGCCTCTGCGATGTGTGTCTGAGTAACCATTGCTGGTGTGGGGGTGTACGGACTCCCAATCAGAACACTTCCTGAGCTGGTCAGTCTCTGTGGTGCGCTTATAATCTACAACGGTAGGTCAAAGAAAATAATAATCTTAGTTACTAAGAAAAGCCTACAGGCAGAAAATAATGTTGACTGCTAACCTACGTACAAAGAGAAAACTTCACTGCCTAAAATGCACTTAGTATTAGTCATCTAAAATATAAGCAATGTCTCTGATTCATTTATATCCTAGGATCTTAAAGCCTAAGTATCCCAAACACTGACATGAGGTCACACTGCAGGTTTCAGCAAGTGAAGAGCATTTTGGAAGGATTAAGTTGGCAACTGACAATGTTTTAAAAATCAGAAAAATGAAAAAAGCTTTCCTTGAAATTATGGAACCTAATTGTAGCCAAGCATGATTTACTGGAACTGGGTAACAGTAAATCAGATCTTCACAGTCCGAGTATACAGACATTATGCCATCTGGATTATTCTACAGATGCTGTTTTCTGGGTTTTTTTTCAAGAGTACTTCCTCATTCATTAAATATTCTTCAAAGACACTTTAAAGACAGTAAAACATTCCATTTTTTGGATTATTATTCCCTATTGTTACATATATATGTATATACATATGGATGGATATTCAATTATTTAATATTATAAACAATACTGTGATAAACATTTCCATATAATGATCTTGGCCTTAATTTCTACTTCTTAAAGATAGACTCTAAAAAGGAAATTAATGGAACTTAAAGATATGGATTTTTTTTAAGTTCTTTGATATGTACTAACAAGTTGCTTTCTAGTTCTTATAATTTCATCAGTAAACAGAGTATTTTTTTCCAAAAAGTTTATAATAATTAATAGACAAAATGATTTAGCATTCTAGTAATATCTTTGAAAGTTATGTCCATCAAAAATATAAGGGCATACCCCAGTGAATGAGGATATTAATGAACAAGATTGGTCCCTTATGGATAATTGTTGGAGGAGTTGCTGGACACACAGGAGTTTCCTGTATTATTTCAAAAATTTCCCTAATAGTAAGTTTTGCTCCAGTTAAGAGAAAAGCATTTATGTGGACTACATATAATTTTTAAACAGTACTTCTTAAAACAAAAGAAATACAGTCAACCCTTAAGCTATATGGGGATTAGCAGTTCTGACCCTCTGAGCAATCAAAAATCCACATACACCTTTTGATGCCCCAAAAACTTTACTACTAAGAGCCTAGTGTGGATAGGAAGCCTTAGTGATAACATAAGCAGTCAACTAACACAAATTTTGTTATGCTATATGTATTACATACTGTACTCTTATAATAAAGTGAGTTAGAGAAAATGTTTTTCCAAATTGTTACAAATCTCCAAAAAATTTTCCAATATATTTACTGAAAAAAATCTGCATATAAGTGGACCCATGCAGTTCAATCCCATGCTGTTCAGGGATGAAGTTCTTGATAGTTCTATCTCTGTTGCCTTATGTAGGTCAAAATGCTAATTAATTTCTGTCTCCCTGATCAAATGGCCTGTTTCTGCAGCCAGGGTCTAAGTCGAGTCATTAAATTAGTTGTTAACTTGCTCCATACTGAACTGAAGGGAAGGATTCATGTACATTTCAAGCGTACTTCAGACTTAGTTACTGTCAATGTTTAATCATTTACTAAATATTTAGGAACATTAGTTACCTCCTGTTTGTGTCTGGTATTATGCCAATTTGAGACTAGAGAAATATTACTATAAACAAATGATTAGAAAATAAAAGTAAGTTAATTCTATATTTAAAAAATAAAAACAGATATCTGAAGAACCAATTCTAACTCTACCATATGCCAAGAACTATTAAGCATAGGCATTCAGAAGCGCACCTCATGAGAAAATATGAACACCAGCCAATGTGTTAGTACCTTCTACCCCTCCACGCATCCCACCCTACCTCTGCGCCTCCACTCAGTGCCAGGGCAGAGAGAATGCTTGCAGGGCCTAGTACAGTGCTAGGATATACTCATAGGAAAGGTGCAAGAAATATTTACTGAACTGAGAGAGAACACCCACCTTTTAAAACAATGGGAAAAAAGTAGCTTCACTGTTCAATGATACGCTACAAAGCATTACATAAAATTGGTAAGAAAATACTCTATAATATAAAGGACATAGTTCTCACCACTCACTAACTCACACATTCAGTTGTCCTCTATCATGCTGACCTTGAGTGTGACAGCTTAAATGAGAAGGAAAATATGAGTATTTGATCAGTCTCTGTCTATTCTATTCCGAGAACAGCAGTCTCCACAAAGCAATTCTCAGGAGTCCAACTTGGCCTTGAAACAGACTGCATTAGTTGTGTAGCATTACTACTAAGAAGTTCTGTTTCTGTATCTGTTATTAGTAGCCTGCAGGCTTGGTTTTACCTAATTTAAAGGTCTTTGTAGAAAAAAAAAGAAAGGAGGAAGGGAAACACTGGACAGAAAAAAGCTGCTTATCATTTTTGAGAATGACTTTGGAGATGAATTGCTATGTTCTATTTTTCTTTCTCAATGTCAGGTTGTCAACTGACATTCTTTGCTCACTGGAGAGTGATTAGCAATAATCTCTTTCCTCTTAGCACAGGGCTGGTACATTGTAAATCCTTAATAAACATTGTCTGAATACACAAATTAGAAGGATGACAGACTCAAACAGGAAAGGCAAATCAGAAGTTAATGTGAGATACAATGAGTTCTTAAACTAGGATGGTTACAGTGAGCCTTGAGAAACAAAACCAAGGAAAATTCAATAGAACTGGATCAACCACTGATCACAGAAAAATTATATAGGTGATGAGTCAGACATGCTTTATAAAACTGAACCTTAATTCTAAATCCCAATTTAAAACTAGAGGTAATTAGAGGTAATCACTTCTAATATTCAGTTGATCTGATAAATGATCATTTATTTTAAATTTCCAGCACTCCCCACCCACACACACAAAAGACATTTTTAATTTAAATGCAATCAGGGGCTTCTTTGACAGTGATTACAGCTAGGCTATGAAAATCACAGCAACTGAACCTCATTCTAATGAGTTTCCACCTTCAGTCAATACACCCTACGTATTCCTGCCATCTACAGTAAGAAATGCCAAGAGATCATCTGCAGTCGGAAGGGGAAAAGAACCTATATTATTATTAAGTATTACATTAAAGAATTTGATTATTTGACAAAATGTTAGTTTTCACTATAGGAAACATGCAGTTTTTAACCATGTTCAAATAGTCATGAGATTATCTTACATATATAGCTAGATACCTTTAAGAAAAGGGCAAGTATCCTAAGCTCAAACAGTTGCTGCTAAACTAGTTTCTATGAAAACAGAAAAGAACTTTTTTCTTGGGGTCTTTTGAAATTTCTACCATTAAGATCTGGCTTCCAAAAAGAAATATGAAATTTAAAGGGCAAGCAGAGAAAGATGGCTATAAGAAGCAAATGACTGAGGTTTTATTCAAGAATTTTCTAAAAAAACTAAAAAAAAAAGTTTAACAATCATAGATCAATGAGATGAAGGTGAGGGGACAATGCTCACAGAGACAAGCAAGAGAAGGGACAAATGGCTCTCACTGGGTTTCTACAGCAATTAGTGAAAAAACACCCTATGGTTCCTGCCCAGGAACTGAGGACTACAGAAAACACCTCAGAATCAAGGGGACAAATTAAGGCAACAGCCTGGCTTGGTTTAGAGGAGAGCCCAAATCTCCTCTCCTTCTGACCTTGGCTTTGCTGATTCTGCAATTTGCAGTAATTGGGTAAACAGTATAAATAACTACTTATTATTGTCAGAACTGAAGTGTGTTAACAGCTTACATGTACTTTAGTTCAAACTGACAATGGAAAGAAAAATTAGGTTTCAAAAGACGAATTCAAATTTGAGCAGCCTCATTAAATATCAACAGGAAACAACAGTCTCTCACAAAAGAAGAATACTGTACGGCCAAATAAATGCCTAAGAGTTTGGGCATGTCTGCTTAATTGCTGTGTTTATGTAATCACATTAAAAATACAAACTTTAAAGTCAGATGCCTTATCTCATATATAACTACTGTAGTGGCTGGAGAGGGGCAAATGCTTAGCAAACGTTTGAAAAAAATGCACTGAACTACCTTGACATGAGGACACTTAACCCGAGCTTAAGTCTCTATGAGGTTTGGAGCTAGATTAAATTCTTCAGTTACAATTGTGTACGATCTTAGCTTGAATTCTGTAGACAATAATGTTCAAGAGATCAAGAAAAATGTAATGTCATGTCTAGAATGTCTTAAAATCTTAAAGACTCTCTGAAGCAATTAAGAATGTTAAAAGATATTTTTGTCTAAATAATTTTTCACTTAACATAGTCTACAGTACTGTATGCTACAGGCAAAATTTATCCTTATTGCTCTATGGATGAGAATATGTAAGCACTGAGAATGAAGAGTTATTGTTCAAATGTTTGGGTATTTTTGCTAATGGTGAGTTTTGGCATTTAAACTAGCTACAGTTTTTAGATTTAGAGTAGGCATGCAACTTTGTTTATAAATAAGGCTTTCTAAAATGTTATACACTTCAAGCTTAATTAATTAGCAAAATTAGTGGAATAACTTCAGAGAAACAGTTAAATATTTTCCACTTTTCATCTATTATTTCTACTGCTAAAGGTTAAAATGAATTGGCATGTTGTTTTTTCCCCAAATGTCCTTTCATCGAGAGTTTCAAATGAATAGCTCCAGATACAGATTAACTGTTGGGTCATATTCTACTTAATTGAGTATATTAAGTTTAGGTCAGTAAAGGTTATTTTATAACAAGAAAAAGGGAGGAGAACATTAACACATAACACATTTCTAGTCAACTGAAAAAAACAAGTAAAAATAAGAGAAGCCTCACATAGGGAGCAAAAATCTTAATATTACACACCTAGAACCTACAGACTCAAATACATGAAGATTAGGCACAATTCCTTTCTTTTTCTCAAGACTGGATCAGCTGCTTTCAGGTAAAACAAAACTTTTAAAAAAGTGACTAAGAGAAGAAATTAACTGGAATTTCTGACCAAGCAATCTTTAAATTCGTCTTGCCTAGGCAAAATATCAAATTCTAAGATTTTATGATTTGCTTACCATTTGGGGTCCAACATTCACATTTATTGGTCCTAAGGTTTTTGGTAAGATCTTTGTTGGAGAGTTGGTGCTGGAAACTGAAAATGCAACAAATGAAATGTTACCTGAAATGATATCAAAATATTACATTAATGTTCTGCAATATCAACTATCTGTCTAAACATCCATGTTCCTAACCACAGTTTTGCTTAAGTAAGCAATTTATAATTATTTTAATAAGTAAGTTTTAAGCAAGAATCCTTACTGAGAAGCTATACTAATGAGAGCTTTAATGTAGTGACTACAATTAGTTCTGCTGAACAGGAAATCTATAAAATAAACCGTTAAGTCTATCTGACAATTCACTACTGTATTTTTAGTGTTTTTTTAAAGGAAATAATATTTAAAGAATACATAATGCCATGTAACATATAATATGAAGTTATGTCAGAGTTGAGAAATATACTTAGATCTTTGTTAGACATCGCAAAACAAAAAAATGTATGACGTATAACAAAGTAAAATAAATGTTAGAATTTCTTTGTAGTATAATACAAAATATTTGTACTAAAAGTAAACGTTTTCTACTCCTAAATAATCAACGGATCAATGGCCAAATTAAAACAGAGATCAAGCAATATATGGAGACAAATGACAACAGCTCAATGCCCCAATGTCTGTGGGACGCAACGAAGGCAGTACTAAGAGGGAAGTATATAGCAATACAGGCCTACCTCAAGAAAGAAGAACAATCCCAAATGAACAGTCTAAACTCACAATTAATGAAACCAGAAAAAGAAGAACAAATGAGGTCCAAAGTCAGCAGAAGGAGGGACATAATAAAGATCAGAGAAAAAATAAATAAAATTGAGAATAAAACAATAGAAAGAATTAATGAAACCAAGAGCTGGTTCTTCGAGAGAATAAACAAAATAGATACACCCCCAGCCAGACTTATGAAGAAAAACGAAAGTGTACATACATAAACAGAATCAGAAATAAGAAAGGAAAAATCACTACAGACAACACAGAAATACAAAGAACTATTACTATGAAAAATTATATGCTAACAAATTGGATAAACTAGAAGAAATGGATATCTTTCTAGAAAAATACACTCTTCCAAGACTGACCCAGGAAGAAACAGAAAATCTGAACAGAACAATTACGAGCAATGAAATTGAATTGGTAATCAAAAAACTACCTAAGAACAAAACTCCCATACCAGATGGCTTCACCACTGAATTTTATCAGACATTTAGAGAAGACCTAATACCCATCCTCCTTAAAGTTTTTCAAAAAGTAGAAGAGGAGTGTGGGTAAAGTGGGGTTCCTACGGCCAGGATCCTCACTGAACTTAAATGTAACTGGCCTGTTGCTATGCTACTGCTTCCACACCTTTAGGCAATAAGCCATTATTGTGTTAATGTAAGGAGTTCCGCCCAGGGCTCGCCCCAGACTGGGTGGCGGGGATGGAAGGCGGTAGGGGAGCAGAGCGGAGGCTGGAGTGGTGGCAGCGCCGAGGGACTGACGTGCCACCTGGAAATAAAGTTGGGTATAACATTTTCCCTCCAAGAACCCTTTGCTGTAAATTTCTTTGGTCACAGTGAATCTATAGCGAACTTGCCTGGGGCTGAAACTCATTTGCAAGACAAGGAGGGAATACCTCCAAACTCATTCTATGAGGCCAGCATCACTAATACCAAAAACCAGGGAAAGACACCACAAAAAAGAAAATTATAGACCAATATCCCTGATGAACACAGATGCAAAAATAATCAACAAATGCAAAAATAAAATATTAGCAAACCGAATTCAAACATACATCAAAAAGATCATAAATTATGATCAAGAGGGATTTATCCCAGGGATGCAAGGATGGTACAACATTTTGAAAATCCAGCAACATCATCCACTACATCAACAAAAAGAAGGACAAAAAACACATGATCATCTCTGTAGATGCTTTTTCTTCTTATGGCTGAATAATATTCCACTGTGTATATGTACCACATCAACAAAATTCAGTCAACAAAATTCAACATCCATTCATGATAAAAACTCTCAACAAAATGGGTATAGAGGGCAAGTACCTCAACATAATAAAGGCCATGTATGACAAACCCACAGCCAACATCATGCTTAACAGCGAAAAGCTGAAAGCTTTTCCACTAATATCGGGAATAAGACAAGGATGTCCACTCTCCCCACTTTTATTCAACAAAGTACTGGAGTTCCTAGCCATGGCAATCAGACAAAACAAAGAAATAAAAGGCATCCAGATGGGTAAGGAAGAAGTTAAACTGTCACTGTTTGCAATTGACATGACAATTGTATATAGAAAACCCTAAAGAATCAACACTAAAACTACTAGAACTAATATCTGAATTCAGCAAAGTTGCAGGATACAAAATTAATACACAGAAATGTGTTGCATTCCTATATACTAGCAATGAACTAGCAGGAAGAGAAATCAGGAAAACAATTCCATTCACAACTGCCTGTAAAAGAATAAAATACCTAGGAATAAACTTAACCAAGGAGGTGAAAGACTTATACCCTGAAAACTACAAGACACTCATGGGAGAAATTAAAGAAAAAACCAATAAATGGAGATGCATCCCATGCTCATGGATTGGAAGACTTAATATTGACGAAATGGCCATCCTGCCCAAGGCAATCTACAGATTCAATGCAATGCCTATCAAAATACCAACAGCATTCTTCAGTGAACTAGAACAAATAGTTCTAAAATTCATATGGAAACCAAAAAGACCCCGAAAAGCCAAAGCAACCCTGAGAAGGAAGAATAAAGTGGGGGGAATTACACTCCCTGACTTCAAGCTCTACTACAAAGCCACAGTAATCAAGAGAATTTGGTACTGGCACAAGAACAGACCCATAGACTAATGGAACAGACTAGAGAGCCCAGATATAAACCGAAGCATATATGGTCAATTAATATACGATAAAGGAGCCATGGATATACAATGGGGAAATGACAGCCTCTTCAACAGTTGGTGTTGGCAAAACTGGAGAGCTACATGTAAGAGAATTAAACTGGATTATTGTCTAACCCCATACAGAAAAGTAAACTCAAAATTGATCAAAGACCTGAATGTTAGTCATGAAACCATAAAACTCTTAGAAAAAAACATAGACAAAAATCTCTTGGACATAAACATGAGCAACTTCTTCATGAACATATCTTTCCTGGAAAGGGAAACAAAAGCAAAAATGAACAAATGGGACTACATCAAACTAAAAAGCTTCTGTACAGCAAAGGACCATCAGTAGAACAAGGCATCCTACAGTATGGGAGAATATATTCGTAAATGACAGTTCTGATAAGGGGTTAACATCCAAAATATATAAAGAGCTCACACGCCCATAAAGCAAATATCCCGATTAAAAAATGCACGGAGGATCTGAACAAACAAAGAAGAAATTCAGATGGCCAACAGGCACGTGAAAAGATGCTCCATATCGCTAATCATCAGGGAAATGCAAATTAAAACACAGTGATATATCCCCTCACACCAGTTAGGATGGCCAACATCTAAGACAAGCAACAATGCTAGTGAGGATGTGGAGAAAGGGGAACCCTCCTGCACTGCTGGTGGTAAGGTGGGAATGTAAACTAGTTCAACCATTGTGGAAAGCAATATGGAGGTTCCTCAAAAAATTAAAAATAGAAATAACATTTGACCCAGGAATTTCACTCCTAGGAATTTACCCCAAGAAAACAAGATCACAGATTCAAAAAGATATATGCACCCTATGTTTATCGCAGCACTATTTACAATAGCCAAGACATGGAAGCAACCTACGTGTCCATCAGTGGACGAATAGATAAAGATGATGTGGTACATATACACAGTGGAATACTATTCAGCCATAAGAAGAAAACAAATCCTACCATGTGCAAAAACATGGATGGAGAGGTAGAGGGTATTATGCTCAGTGAACTAAGCCAAGTGGAGAAAGACAAGTACCAAATGATTTCACTCATTTGTGGAGTATAAGAACAAAGCAAAAAGTGAAGGAACAAAACAGCAGCAGACTCACAGAACCCAAGAAGGGACAAGCGGTTACCAAAGGTAAGTGGTAGGGAGGGAGGGAGAAGGGGATTTAGGGGTATTATGATTAGCACACATAATGTAGGGAGACACAGGGAAGGCAGTATAGCACAGAGAAGACAAGTAATGACTGTATAGCATCTAACTACACTGTTGGACAGTGACACTAATGGGATATGTGGTGGGGACTTGATAATGGGGGGAAATGCAATAACCACAATGTGCTCTGTGAAAGCTTCATAAGATTGTACATCAAGGATACTTTAATAAAAATTTTTTTTTAAGTCAACATCTTTTCAAAATGTTGAGTTGGTAGTTTTTTGGAGGTTTTATTATAATAAAGAAAAAAATATGATTCTCCCTAGTTCATGATGTTGGAAACTGTGGGATCTGGATGGACAGTGTTTTCAAGTTACTTCAATACTTTAAATTTCAAATTAAGGTAGCCAAGTACTACCCCAAAAATGAAAAGTCAACCAATTAATTTTCTGAACTACCATATCAACTCCTTAAGTCTTCCAAACTTCAGTTTATCAATGTTTTTCTTAGACGTTAACGGTGTACTCTAATATAACAAAGGAGATCATGCAGAAGGTTATGTGAAAGAGGGTCAGTATTGAAACTCTGCGGAAAAACCAACATTTAAGAGCAGTATGAGAAAGACAATTCCTTCTCAGTCTCCTTAGATGGCTGCTTCCTCAGCTGTTCCAAAGCTCGTCCATACTCCTAATTCTCAGCAGTTATTCTTATGTTCTGCAGCAAGAAAATCAGCCATCATGCTCAATTACACCTCTTCTTCCTCAACCTGTATATTTTTCTTAACTTTCACGAACCTGTACTTATTTCTCTCTCAGTAGAAATTTTCATATTTATTCTTTAATGTCTACTCTGGTCTTCCTGTCTCCTCAAGATAATTGATGATCTCATTCATCAATTATCTACTCTGTCTCTTCAGTGTTCAACTATACCATTGGCCCCACCCTTTCAGTTTCTCTACCTGCCCATTTGTTGTATATCATTTTCCTTTGATATCCACATTTGAAAATAAAATTCTTTTATCTTTCCCATGCCTGCTCACCAAGGCCTAGTACTCAAATCTGCTTTTCTTTCCAACTGAGCCTTGGTATATGATCATCATCCACCCAGTGAAATAATCAGGCCCTCCTCATTCAACTGACCATAATATCCTACTTGTTATCTCCTTACCCTGGTTCCTTTATGCCGCTGGTCCTTGTTTAATTTGGAACTTTATCAAATCTGGTTGGAATACAGTTACCCTCAAACTCACTAGTTCATAACTGTTGTTGTGCAATAGATCTGAGAAGCAGTAAAAAATACCAATGTCTGGGTCCCAAGCTCCAGAGCTGCTGATACATCAGACTGGGCATCAGACTGTTAAAAGTTCTCCAGATGGTTCCAACATCCAGCCAGGGCTGAGAGCCACTGCTGTGAATATCCTATTTCAAACAGCTTTCCTGGCCCTTCCACATTATCTGTAAACAAACCAGTCTTTCAACTGGGAAAACTGTTCAGGATACTCTCCTACGTAAGGCATTCATTCAAAGATTCTATAACACTTCCTAGATGCTGCTTGCACTCAGCATGACACAAAGCTCCTGTTTGGAGATCTCATCCCTCCCTGCCTCCCTTCCCAGTTTCTCTTCCAGCCATTCCCTCCACATGCCCTCTACCCTCCAATCAGACTGAACACTTTGAAGTTCCAGAAAGGCCCCCAGTTCAACCACCCTGGCTTTGGTGTACACCTTTCCTTCTGCTGGGAAGTCTGTCTCCGCTGGGACAGCTCCTACCTTCTAGCATTTCAAAATGGCTTTCCATACCATTTTCTGAGTTATCACTGTGTGCCAGAGTCTGTTCCAGGGGCTTCCCATACATACATCTCATTAATGCTTAGGACAACAGTGTGAAATATATTATCGCCGACTCCATTTTACACATGAAGAACTTGAGTGAAGCTAAATAATTTTATACAAGGCCCCATGGCCACTGAGGGCCACAGTCCCACCTCCAAGGCTCTGTG
The DNA here is from genome assembly GCA_032199065.1 of Smutsia gigantea. Classification (NCBI taxonomy): domain Eukaryota; kingdom Metazoa; phylum Chordata; class Mammalia; order Pholidota; family Manidae; genus Smutsia; species Smutsia gigantea. The sequence continues at coordinate 168,261 of JAVSCE010001818.1, read as the reverse complement.
TGTCACCTTTTTTCTGAAAAGCTGTCCCCAGCCCCTGTGGTCTAGTACCTGAATGCCCTTCCTTTGGCTTTTAATAAAGCCTATTATCATTTACTTGTTCAACTATCATTTATATCGTTCTGCTGTAAGTAGGCCATGTCTCTCAGCTTTGTATCCTGGTACAAAATAGGTGCACAAAACTATAGAAACTGTTTGATTAGCATAGATTTGAGCTATTAACCATTCTAATTTAGATGCCATACTTCCTGTAATGTAGCCTAAATTGCATCCTTTATTACTTTTTAACAGGTATCATAATATACTAAGTGTGATATAAATTTAAACACCAGGTCATTTATTGTTTCTAAAACATGTCTCAACAACTGGTTATTATCAAAGTTTCCTTACTCTGTAACTGTGCAACTGATGTATTTTTTTATAGCATGCATATCTTATCAAGTGCTAAAGATTAAACTTATTATCAAAACTCCCCAAATATGGTTCAACTTTTAAGAATCCGCCTAACTAGAGAATGAAAATCTATGATTTGAGGGGGAGGAACAGCTATGTAATTGATAGACATATGCCATAAACTCAGTCCCAGGCAGGAGAGGATCGCACAACAGCTCCATGTGAGGCAGGAAGGACACAGCCCTGAGAAAGTTTGGCTCTCAAATGGTTTTTAAAAATGATCTTAATGTTGATGAATGTTTAATAAGAGATCATCTCTCATACACTGAGCTAGAAGCAAAACTCAAAAACTTGTGAAAAACAGTGAGTAACAACAAAAAAAGACAATTAAAATTAGGAAATAGATTGACTAATTTTAAGCCTCACACTAAAGGAAAATTAAGAATATAAAACTTTGGTCAAAAATAAAAACATCATTAAAGCCAGACCAGTAAGGCTAGGTAACACCAAATGAGTTTAGAAGGAATAATAATAAATTCAATAAACTGATTCTAAAGTGTATCTTGAGGAGTTAAATGCAAAGAACAGCCAAGAAATTTTTGAAAATAAGGAATAATGGGAAAGAGGGAACTTTAGTCTACTGAACTTCAAAACCATTACTAACTAAATTAAAATAATGTGATATTGGCTAAGGAGCAGATAAAGAAGTTAAAAAAATATAAATTACTTCTATATATGAAAATTTTATATATGTTAAAAGTGGCAGTTCAAATCAATGTGGAAAGGGTGGATTACTTAAGAAAACTTTCTCAGACAAGAAATTGTCCATTTGGGTAAAAAGAAATTACATTTCAATTAATCATCTTGCACAAAAATAAATTCCAGAAAGATAAAGTTATTTAAATATAGAATTTTAAACCATAAAATTATTAGAAGCAAAGTTAATTTTTTTAATGACTTGGGATGAAGAAGGTCCTTCTAAGCATGTTACAGAATTTGGACATCATAAATGAAAACAGATTCACTACCTAAAAATAAATATTTTCTAAACAGCAAAAGACCCAATATACTTAAAAGAAAAATTTCAGACTTGGTAACCAAATGTGTAACACATAGGTCATTAGATTACTTCCTTTAAAATTTTTATTTATTTAACTTTTACTTTTAAGTCAGTAACAATAATATAATACTTCAATATAAAAGTCAGTGATCAAATGAAAAGAAGCTTGATTTTAATGATTAAAAATTAACACTTAAAAAAAAAGAAACTTGAAGGAGTTCCGGGAACATGATGGCGGGAGCAGGGCGGCGGAAATCTCCTCCCAAAACCATATATATTTATGAAAATACAACAAATACAACTATTCCTAAAAGAGAGACCAGAAGATACAGGACAGCACTCAGCCTGCATCTACACCTGAGAGGACTCGGCACACAACGAGGCAGGTAAGATACGGAGCCGCGACCCGGCGGGACCCGAGCACTCGCCCGCCCCAGTGCACTGGCGGGAGGAGAGGATTCAGAGCCGAGAGGGAATGGAAGTACAGGCCGGCAAAATGACCAGCCCTGGTGATATGCGCCGGGAGTACTGACACACATCGCACAGTGTATTGGAGATTGGGGAGACAGAGGGTACAGTATCTGAGCCGGGGAAAGCACCAGGTCCTCGCAGCCAGCTCCCCAGGACAAAAGAAAAGCGCTTTTTTTTAGCGGTCTTAAAGACATAGGGCCCAACGGAGGAGCAGGATCGTCCGAGAACACTCAGCCCAGCAGGCTGGGAGTCCTGGGGAATTGCGGACCCCTTGGCTGGCGACTGCGAAAAAGTAGCTCCACTTGGATTTCCCACAGAGATCAGCAGGCCCCCATTCGTTCCCGCCCGGACCAGAGCTACAAAGGGCCCTGCGGAGCGGCGCGGCATAGTAGAGCAACAACAGTGCCACCTACACAGCATCCTCACAGAATCTGCTCCTGGCGGGTGTCTTTTGGGTTTTTTTGTTGTTTGTTTGTGTGTTTTGGGGTTTTTTGCTCTTTCTTTTCTTTCTTTTCCTTCTCTTCTTTCTTTTATTTTTTAAAGTCTTAAAGAGCCCAGCTGACATATGTGCCAACTACCACCAATCACTCCTATCACCATGAAAAGAGAGAGGAATATGGTACAAAGCTTATCCAGACCGAGACACCAGAGAGGGAGTCTGACGGGATGGAATTGCACAATCTTCCTGAAAAAGAATTCAGAATAAAAGTCATAAACATACTGATGGATCTACAGAGAAATGTGCAAGAGCTGAGGAAGGAAGTGAGGGGAGTTAGGAAAGACAATGTAGAAATGAGACAAGTGATCGACAGGCTTAGCAGCAGACTGGACGAGATGCAACAGACTGTTAATGGAATAGAAGTCAGAGGGCAGGAATACAGAGAAGCTGAGGCAGAGAGAGATAAAAGGATCTCTAGGAATGAAAGACCATTAAGAGAACTGTGTGAACAATCCAAACGGAACAATATTCGCATTATAGGAGTACCAGAGGAAGAACAGAGAGAAAAAGGAAGAGAAAGTGTTTTTGAAGAAATAATTGCTGAAAACTTCCCCATGCTGGGGAAGGAAATAGTCTCGCAGTCCACGGAAGCCAACAGATCTCCTAACACAAGGGACCCAAGGAAGACAACACCAAGACACATAACACTTAAAATGGCAATATCAAAGATAAGGACAGAGTATTAACGGCAGCTAGAGAGAGAAAAAAGATCACCTACAAAGGAAAACCCATCAGACTATCAACAGACTTCTACTCAACAGAAACCTTACAGGCCAGAAGAGAATGGCATGATATATATAATGTAATGAAACAAAAGGGCCTCGAACCAAGAACATTGTATGCAGCACGATTATCATTTAAATATGACGGAGGGATTAAACAATTTCCAGACAAGTGAAAGCTGAGAGAGTTTGCCTCCCATAAACCACCTCTACAGGATATCTTAAATGGACTGCTCTAGAGGGAAGCACCCCTAAGTCTACAAAGATGTCACCAGAGAAAACAAAATCATAGCAAAGAAAGGAGACCACCCAAATACTAACTAAAGGCAAAGAATAAAACATTTAGTACATAAAGAATGGACAAGGAAGAAAAAGAAGGGAGAGAAATAAACATCAGACTGTGTTTACAATAACTTAACAAGAAAGTTAAGTTAGATTGTCAGACAGTAAAGAGGCAACCCTTGAACCTTTGGTAACAATGAATCTAAAGTGAGCAATGACAATAAGTACATATCTATCGATAATCACCCTAAATGTAAATGGAATAAAAGCACCAATCAAAAGACACAGAGTAACAGAATGGATAAAAAGGCGAGACCCATCTATATGCTGCTTACAAGAGACTGACCTCAAACCCAAAGATATGCACAGACTAAAAGTGAACGGATGGAAAAAGATATTTCATGCAAACAAGGAGAAAAAAGTAGGTGTTGCAGTACTTGTATCAGACAAAATAGACTTCAAAACGAAGAAAGTAGCAAGAAATAAAGAAGGCCATTACATAATGATACAGAAGTCAGTCCAACAAGAGGATATAACCATTATAAATATATATGCACCCAACACAGGAGGGCCACCATATGTGAAACAAATACTAACAGAATTAAAGGAGGAAATAGAAAGCAATGCATTCATTTTCGGAGACTTCAACACACCACTAACTCCAAAGGATAGATCAACCAGACAGAAAATAAGTAAAGACACAGAGGCACTGAACAACACACTAGAACAGATGGACCTAACAGACATCCACAGAACTCTGCACCAAAAAGCAACAGGATACACATTCTTCTCAAGTGCACATGGAACATTTTCCAGAATAGATCACATACTAGGCCTCAAAAGGAACCTCAGTAAATTAAAAAATATTGAAATTCTACCAACCAACTTCTCAGATCACCAAGGTATAAAACTAGAGATAAATTTTAGAAAGAAATCAAAAAGGCTCACAAATACATGGAAACTTAACAACATTCTCCTAATTAATCAATGGGTTAACGACCAAATCAAAACAGAAATCAAAGAATATATGGAGACTAATGACAAAACAACACAAAGCCCCAAGTTCTGTGGGACGCAGCACAGGCAGTTCTAAGAGGAAAGTATATTGCAATCCAGGCCTATTTAAAGAAGGAAGAACATTCCCAAATGAATAGTCTAAAGACACAATTACTGAAAATAGAAAAAGAAGAACAAATGAGGCCCAAAGTCACCAGAAGGAGGGACATAATGAAGATCAGAGAACAAATAAATAAAATTGAGAAGAATAAAACAATAGAGAAAATCAATGAAACCAAGAGCTGGTTCTTTGAAAAAAATAAACAAAATAGATAAACCCCTAGCCAGACTCATTAAGAGAAAAAGAGAATCTACACACATAAACAAAATCAGCAATGTAAAAGGAAAAATCATGACGGACCCCACAGAAATACAAAGAATTATAACAGAATATTATGAGAATCTATATGCTAACAAGCTGGAAAACATAGAAGAAATGGACAACTTCTTAGAAAAATACAACATTCCAAGACTGACCAAACAAGAAACACAAAAACTAAACAGACCAATCACCAGCAACAAAATTGAAGCGGTAATCAAAAAAACTACCCAAGAACAAAACCCCCGGACCAGATGGATTCACCTCTGAATTCTATCAGACAAATAGAGAAGAAATAATACCGATTCTACTTAAAGTTTTCCAAAAAATAGAAGAGGAGGGAATACTTGAAACTCATTCTTTGTAGCCAGCATCACTCTAACACCAAAACCAGGCAAAGACCTCACCAAAAAAGAAAATTACAGACCAATATCCCTGAAGAACGTAGATGCAAAAATACTCAACAAAATATTAGCAAACCGAATTCAAAAATACATAAAGAGGATCATACATCATGATCAAGTGGGATTCATCGCATGGATGCAAGGATGGTACAACATTCGAAAATCCATCAACATCATCCATCACATCAACAAAAAGAAGAACAAAAACCACATGATCATCTCCATAGATGCTGAAAAAGCATTTGACAAAATTCAGCATCCATTCATGATTAAAACTATCAACAAAATGGGTATAGAGGGCAAGTACCTTAACATCATAAAGACCATATATGACAAACCCACAGCTAACATCATACTTAACAGCGAGAAGCTAAAAGCTTTTCATCTAAGATTGGGAACACGACAGGGATGCCCACTCTCTCCACTGTTATTCAACACAGTACTGGAGGTCCTAGCCACGGCAATCAGACAAAACAAAGAAATACAAGGTGTCCAGATTGGTAAAGAAGAAGTCAAACTGTCACTATTTGCAGATGACATGATATTGTACATAAAAAACCCTAAAGACTCTACTCCAAAACTACTAGAACTAATATCTGAATTCAGCAAAGTTGCAGGATACAAAATTAACACATAGAAACCTGTTGCTTTCCCATACACTAACGATGAACTAACAGAAAGAGAAATCAGAAAAACAAATCCATTCACAATTGCATCAAAAAGAATAAAATACCTAGGACTAAACGTAATGAAGGAAGTGAAAGACCTGTACTCTGAAAACTACAAGACACTCCTAAGAGAAATTAAAGAGGACACTAACAAATGGCAATTCATCCCAAGCTCTTGGCTATGTAGAATAAATATTGTCAAAATGGCTATACTACCTAAAGCAATCTACTGATTCAACAAAATCCCTATCAAAATACCAACAGCTTTCTTCAATGAATTGAAACAAATAATTCTGAAATTCATATGGAACCACAAAAGACCCCAAATAGCCAAAGCAATTCTGAGAAGGAGGAATAAAACAGGGGGAATTATGCTCCCTGACTTCAAGCTCTACTACAAAGCCATAGAAATCAAGACAATTTGGTATTGGAACAAAAACAGACCCACTGACCAGTGGAACAGACTAGTAAATCCAAACATTAACCCAAACATATACAGTCAATTAATATTTGATAAAGAAGCCTTGGATATACAATGGGGAGATGACAGCTTGTTCGGCAGCTGGTGTTGGCAAAACTGGACAGCTACATGTAAGAGAATGAAACTGACTACTGTCTAACCCCATACATAAAAGTAAACTCAAAATGGATCAAAGACCTGAATGTAAGTCATGAAACTGTAAAACCCTCAGAAAAAAACATGGGCAAAAATCTCTTGGACATAAACATGAGCGACTTCTTCATGAACATCTCTCCCCGGGCAAGGGAAACAAAAGAAAAAATGAACAAGTGGGACTATATCAAGCTGAAAAGCTTCTGTACAGCAAAGGACACCATCAGTAGAACAAAAACACATCCTACAGTATGGGAGAATATATTCATAAATGACATATCCGATAAGGGGTTGACATCCAAAATATATAAAGAACTCATGCACCTCAACAAACAAAAAGCAAATAGTCCAATTAAGAAATGGACAGAGGACATGAATACTTCTCCAAAGAAGAAATTCAGATGGCCAACAGGCACATGAAAAGATGCTCCACATCACTATCATCAGAGAAATGCAGATTAAAACCACAATGAGATACCACCTCACACCAGTGAGGATAGCCAACATCCAAAACACAAACAATCAACAAATGTTGGCGAGGTCGTGGAGAAAAGGGAACTCTCCTACACTGCTGGTGGGAATGCAAATTAGTTCAACCATTGTGGAAAGCAGTATGGAGAATCCTCAAAAAACTCAAAATAGAAATACCATTTGACCCAGGAATCCCATTCCTAGGAATTTACCCTAAGAATGCAGTAGCCCAGTTTGAAAAAGACCTATGCACCCCTATGTTTATCGCAGCACTATTTACAATAGCCAAGAAATGGAAGCAACCTAAGTGTCCATCAGTAGATGAATGGATAAAGAAGAGGTGGTACATATACACAATGGAATATTATTCAGCCATAAGAAGAAAACAAATCCTACCATTTGCAACAATATGGATGGAGCTAGAGGGTATTATGCTCAGTGAAATAATCCAAGCCAAAAAAGACAAATATCAAATGATTTCACTCATATGTGGAGTATAAGAACAAAGAAAAAAACTGAAGGAACAAAACAGCAGCAGACTCACAGAACCCAAGAACGGACTCATAGTCACCAAAGGGAAAGGGACTGGGGAAGATGGGTGGGAAGGGAGTGTTAAGGGGGAAAAAGGGGCATTACAATTAGCAGATGTAATGTTGGGGGGGCACGGGGAGGGCTGTACAACTCAGAGAAGACAAGTAGTTACTCTATAGCATCTCACTATGCTGATGGACAGTGACTGTAATGGGGTTGGTGGGGGGATCTGATGAATGGGACAGTTTAATCACCATAATATTGCACATGTAAATGTAGATTAATGATACCAAAATAAATTATTTAAAAAAAAGAACCTTTTCATCTACCAGATTGACAAAGGTTAAGCAGTTTGATAACACCCTGAGCTGGTAAAGATATGGCAGAATGGGTGCATTTAAAAAACATTTACTTGGCACCTACTATATGTCAAGAACTAATGCTAAGCAGTGCAGATACGCAGTCAAGTGACATGCTGCCTACATTCACAGGGGCTGCCGTGCTCTGTTGGTGGATGGAGAACTGGAGAGGCTCTCTGGCAGGCAGTCTGACAACATAATTAGAGAGGAGTAATGGGACTGTGTTAGAGTACAGAATTTTTAGTAAATGCTTAAAAACAATTATACACATTTTAAAGCTTCTTTCTACCTCAAAACATATCCTTTCAACTGTGCTCTGTTGCCTAAGTGGCAAGTTGATCCCTGACCTCCACAACAACATCATTATCAATAATGGGCACGCCCTCTGGCCAGCAATCTTCTGCTGGATATATATTCTAATAAACTAAGCAGATAAGAACAATTTTACATGTCCAAGGGATGCAGCATTGTGGATAAAAGCAAAATCCTGGAAACAATTTAAATGTTTAAGCATCTTTGGTATGATGGAATATTATATAGTCTCTAAAAAAAAGTCAAGTACTTGCACGGAAAAATGTTCCCATTATAAGAGAACATGATCAGTATAATCTGTTTACCTTAAAATCTACATATACACATAAACTTATACATGCATAAAAAGTCAGGCAAAATAAACAATTTAAGAGAGTGAGCCTGGTGAGTAGTATGCAAGAATATTTTATTTTGTTTTATTTTAGACATTTTTATTATTTGAAAAAAACATTTTATGAACATGCATGCGCTTGTTTTATGATTTAAAAAGCTACTGCCATTCTGAAGAAAAACAAAGAGAGAAACTGAGTGAAAGACACTCAATACAGCTGCTGAAACAAGGTGAAAATCTATAAATGAGAAATCTGTGTTTTAGTAATAAAAATTAAATCTGCTTTAGAAGCAGTAAAAGGGACTCCACTGAGATTTCAATAATTGTAATATCCAGAAATAAAAGCCACATATTTAGACTTAATTCACTTTCTTCAAATCAACTACGTTCAGCAGCAGAAATATAATTTTTTGACCCAAAAGGGCATATTTTAAAAGGTTAAAAACATCCAGTCTCCCCAGATTTCAGCCCAATTAAGAGAAATAAATGAAACCAAGTCTAAACAGTTTTTCACAAGTACCTTACCTTCATTCATAGCTCCTTGGCAATAGGGGTCTGACACAGAAGGCAATTCCTGGCATTTGATCTATTTATTAAAAATAAAAAATGTAAACACCTGCCTGGATTTTGGTTCTGGCAATTCCTTGAATTAAATGATATCTATCACCAAAGAAGTGGTTAGGAAAAAGAGCTAAAAACTTAGGCCAAATCCTGGTACAGGTACAAAAGTTTGGCTCAAATTCTATTTCAATTTCTTGAGTAACTGGAATCTTTGTTTCCATTAGAATTGTTTAGACATCAAAGATTTCCTTCACTCATAATTCTTCAGAGGGTTCCAGTTACATACCTTCGATATGTCCAATTAAGATCAAGAATCCAGTCAAATAACTGTGGTTTGTCTACGTGATGCTAGTCTAAGTTATGTTTTCATAGCACTGACTTTCCGGGGGGAAAAAAAAGTTTTTTTAATGTGAATTGGCTTTTAAAAAAACTTTCTTCACCCAAGTCTGTATGTATCACATCCTTCTAGAAGCATCAAATTAGTAACTTACTGTAGAAAAGAATATGCTTACTTTATTTGTTTACAGGATATCTCAAACCAGTAGTGGTACATCCCATATATACACGGTACACCTTCACAGGACAGGCTGACCTACAGACCTAAATAAACAAAAGGTTTAAAATGACCTAGAGATTGTGGTGGTGTATGTGTTCGTCAAACTCAAAGAACTCTAGGATGAAAAGGGTTAATTCTACTACACGTAAATTGTACCTTAATAAAAAATAATAATAATGGGAAAAAGTGACCCAGGCAATTTATTCATTACTAAGAGGCTAACTGCAGATTATACAATCCTCTTGCTTTTCCTTTTCTGTTACCTCAACTGGGGGTGTTATTTATTTAGTTAGTTTTAGAAAGTTGGTGTATTTGTCTGAATTACATCCTTCCAGCCAGTCTTTTTTTTAAAGTTTATTTTGATATCATTAATCTACAATTAAATGAGCAATATTATGGTGATTACACTACCCCCTTCATCAGGTCCCCCACACCCACCCCATTACAGTCACTGTCCATCGGCAGAGTGAGATGCTAGAGTCACTACTTGTCTTTTCTGGGTTGTACAGCCCTCCCTGTGCCCCCCTAACATTACATCTGCTAATCGTAATGCCCCTTTTTCCCCCTTGTCCCTCCCTTCCCACCCATCCTCCCCAGTCCCTTTCCCTTTGGTAACTATTAGTCCATTCTTGGGTTCTGTGAGTCTGCTGCTGTTTTGTTCCTTCACTTTTTTTTCTTTGTTCTTATACTCCACATATGAGTGAAATCATTTGATACTTGTCTTTTTCGGCTTGGCTTATTTCACTGAGCATAATACCCTCTAGATCCATCCATGTTGTTGCAAATGGTAGGATTTGTTTTCTTCTTATGGCTGAATAATATTCCATTGTGTATATGTACCACCTCTTCTTTATCCATTCATCTACTGATGGACACTTAGGTTGCTTCCATTTCTTGGCTATTGTAAATAGTGCTGCGATAAACATAGGGGTGCATCTGTCTTTTTCAAACTGGGCTACTGCATTCTTAGGGTAAATTCCTAGGAGTGGAATTCCTGGGTCAAATGGTATTTCTATTTTGAGTTTTTTGAGGAACCTCCATACTGCTTTCCACAATGGTTGAACTAATTTGCATTCCCACCAGCAGTGTAGGAGAGTTCCCTTTTCTCCACGTCCTCACCAACATTTGTTGATTGTTTGTGTTTTGGATGTTGGCTATCCTCACTGGTGTGAGGTGGTATCTCATTGTGGTTTTAATCTGCATTTCTCTGATGATAGTGATGTGGAGCATCTTTTCATGTGCCTGTTGGCCATCTGAATTTCTTCTTTGGAGAAGTGTCTATTCATGTCCTCTGTCCATTTCTTAATTGGACTATTTGCTTTTTGTTTGTTGAGGTGCGTGAGTTCTTTATATATTTTGGGTGTCAACCCCTTATCGGATACGTCATTTATGAATATATTCTCCCATACTGTAGGATGTCTTTTTGTTCTACTGATGGTGTCCTTTGCTGTACAGAAGCTTTTCAGCTTGATATAGTCCCACTTGTTCATTTTTTCTTTTGTTTCCCTTTCCCCGGGAGATATGTTCATGAAGAAGTCGCTCATGCACTGTCTCTTTTAAAAGTCTACTGCATCATCAAAATCTTTCCCTCTCTGTTGAATCATTCTCATCAGCACATAAACAAACATGCATTATTTTTTTCATCTTAAAAACAAAAATCAAAAACTTTTCTTAATCGTGCAGTTAACTCATTTTGGTGGCCCTCCATAGCAAAACTCACAAAATATGCTGACATTTGCTGTCTCCACTTCTCTACTCTGTTTTTCTTGAACTCACTGCCATTTTCCCCCTACAACTTCACTAAAATAGCTCTTGTCAAGATCCCCTCCATGTTGCTAATCCAATGGTCAGTTCTCAGCTTTCAACTTGCTTTAACCTACCAGCCATATGTGACACATTTTTTTAAATCACACCTGCCTTTGAAACACACTTGGCATCCAACCACCATTCTCTCTTGGTTCTCCTCTTAACCCACTGGCTTCTCCTCTCTAAAAATATTCAAGAACCCCTTAGTTTGGTCCTCCAACTCTTCTTTGTTGGCTCTTTTTCACTAGGTGACCTAATGGCTTCCATGTATATTTCTCCAGCTTAAACCTCTCTCCTGAACTTCAGGTGCACATATCCAGCTGTCATTTCTCATAATTCCACTTTGATGCTTAACAGGTGCCTCAAACTTAACATCCAAATCCAACTCCTGACCACTCCCCATTTGGTGACACCTCCTTCTCCCACTTCTCATCTCAGTAAATGCCACCTCCGTTCTCCAAGTGTTCAGACTAGAAAGGATCACTGTTGTCTCCTCTCTTTGTATCCTACATAAACTCCATTAATAAATCCTGTTGGCTCTATTTTTAAAATGTTTCTTGAATATAACTGCTTCTCACCCACGCCACTGCTACCACTCTGATCCAAGTCACCACTTCTTGCTTGAATTATTGCGATACCTTCCTGATTCATCCTGCTTCTGCACTGGGCCCACCGCACCCCACACCTCTATTCCCATGCTGTCCAACATGGTATTCATTAGACATATGTGGCTATTGAGCAATTGAAGTGTGGGTACTGCAACTGAAGATCTGAATTTTAAATGTATTTCATTTTAATTAAGTTAAGACCTGAAGCAGTATAAAACATTTTCCCCATTAAATACAGCTTTATTGTTTTGGTGGAACTACATTTCACCTCAACTATTGAAAATTAAGCATGTAAATCTAGATGTGCTTTAAGTGTAAAATACACAACAAATCTTGAAGGAAAAGAGCTCCCCAAATGCATACGGTATCCCATTAATAATTTGTTTATATTGATTACATGTTGAATGGTAATGTTTTGGATATATTGGGTTAAGTAAAATCTATCATTAAAATCAATTTTCTATTTCTTTTTACCTTTTTAAAGGTGACCACTAGAAAACTTACAATTATGTAAGTGACTCACATTATACTGCTGAACAGCACCGTTCTAGCCAGCACACAGTAGCCAAAGTGATCCTGCTAAAGGGAGTGATTCTCATCAAAACTGTCTGGTTGGCTTTGCAGCTCGGTCAGCGTTAAGTCCTCATAGAGTCCTGTGTCACCTGCACCCCTCCTTTCTCACCTCATCACTTGTCAATCTCCCCCTTCTTTTTTTTTAATATAATTTATTTTATTATCATTAATTTACAATTACATGTGCAATATTACGATTATTAAACTACCCCTTCATCAGGTCCCCCCCACCAACCCCATTACAGTTACTGTCCATCAGCGTAGTGAGATGCTATAGAATCACTATCTCCCCCTTCTTCATTCCACTATATTCACCCAGGTATCTGCTGTTCCTCAAACCATGCCAAGCAAATTTCTGCCTCATGGCCTTTGTCCTTAGAAGTTTCCTCTGCCCCTAATTTTCTTCACCCAGGTATCTATGCATCTTATTCCCCAGCTTCCTTCCAGTTTCTGTTCAGTCATCACTGCATCACTGATGCCTGCCCACCCTATAGAAGCACTTCTGAATTTACTATGATTTTTCACCAAAGTATCATCTCAATATGATACACTGCATATTAATATTTACTTGCTTATGTGGTTATTATCTGTCCACAGCCCACCTACTCTCAGAATGTTAAGTTCTATAAGGACAGGGGCTTTGTTATCTCTTTCACTGCCATATCTCCAGCATGTAGCACAGTGCCTGGGACACAGCAGGTACAGCAAATAAATACAGGTTGGGTGAATGAATGAATGAATACATCTATGTCTGCATGGCAGCATATGATACAAATTCAGGAGACAAGATTGTATAGTAAAAACTAAGTCTCCTCCCCATCCCCAATTGCCACCTAACTATTCCATTCTCTATGGAGTGTTATTAGTGCCAGTTCATATATAACCTTCCAGAAATATTTTAGGCATATACAAACACATATGCATACTCTTTTTTTCCTTACACACATGGCTGAATACTGTATCAGTCTGCATGTTGCTTTTTTCCCCACTTGGTAATACTGTATCTATCTTAGATGTCTTTTCATACCTATTATGTAGTTTTACTTCAGTATTTACTTTGTTAGCTACATAGTATTACTTTTTACAGCTCTAGCAGTTTATTTATTGAGTCCCTTAGTAATGGAAAAGCTTTTATTATTATAAACATTATTGATAGTAAAATCTTATTACCTTAAGTAATACTGTAATGACTATACATGTTTTTACACACACTGGTTGTACCAACCAGCTACCCCAATTCACCCTCCCTTCAGAAATGTATGAAAGTATCCATTTTCACATATCCTTACTAACTCAGTGTATTATCAAACTTAATTTTTGCCAACTTTTAAGTTAAAAATAGTATCTCATTTTCATTTTGTTTTGGTTTTAATTTGTTATTATGAATAAAGCTGACAGCTGACATGTTTTGTTTAAAAGTCATCTCAGTTTTCTTTCCTGAGAATTATGCCCATCTTTCTATTGGCTGTTGGTGACTTTTTTATTGGTAGGCCCTCTTTTAAATTGAAAGAATAAGTATATTTTTTATACGTGCTGCAAATATTTTTCTCAATTTGACATCTGTCTTTGCTTTAACATATGCTTTCTTTGCACATTTTTAAAGAATGTAGTCAATTTTACAGTTCTTTCTTTTTATGACTTTTGTTTCATAGATAAAAAGGGTCTGTATGTTTAAATATAAAACTGAAGGAGGTCAGAGTAACTACAAAGCTTATTTACTTCCCTTTGCTCTCCACCCTGGAGGGGCAACTATACATGGGCATGCTATATTTTATTTATCTTACAAGTCTGGTATTTCCAGTTGGATATGCTATTCTTTGAGTTATCATTAATTATACATTAAGATTGTATTAAACATCCCCCATATTTTCTTATACTACCATAATACCTTCATTTAAAACTTTACATCTTTGACCCATCTGGAATTGATTTGATGTGAAAAGTAAAAGATCCAACTTTTTTTCCTAGATGGTATTTTTAATGTACTTTTAACTCCCTTCCCCCAATGCTGATATGAAATCCTACCTCAATCTTATACTTATCTGGGTCAATTTACTGACTCTATTCTGCTCTACTAATTTGCCTATTTATGTGGCAGTATCACCTGCTTCATTTCATTCATGATTAACATTTCTACCAGAGAATATGTAGTCAGAAAAAGAAATTGTCAAACATTTGTTTCCCTCCCACACAACCCTTTTAACTATTTGTTAATAATCGTTATAAAGGACTATCAATTAGTTTCAAATATAGTACTAATGAGGTCAAGTTACAGGTCAATTCTAGAATAGGCTAATTCATTTTGCAAACAGAAAAGATTCCACAACCATAAGACTGTATTTCTAATTTCAGCTGGCTATCCAGAAAGCACTATATATCACTGAAGACAGAGTGGACTAGGAAGAGGGATTAAGGGTGATTCAAGGGATATCTTTCACCTTTATTTGAAAAATAACTCAGTCCCAATAGATTAACAGCACTATGTGAAACACATATTAGTAACTTATAATTTGAAATGATAGCATATCCAACTGGAAATACCAAAGCTGTAAGATAAATAAAATATAGCATATCCTTGTATAATGTGCACGTTAGGATTGGGGGGTAAAGGTAAATGCTTCAACATACCCAGATCTTCCTTAAGTTTTCATTCTATTTATAGCTGGCTACTAGTATGTGCAATACTTATCTGCACATTATAACCCTGTTGTGATCTATTTTGTTGCATTTGTACTCAGTCTATATTCACCAAAGTTCCTAAGATTAAATCCATACGCCATCAACATTACTAAACTTTTTAAGTTGGGTGACCACAGCATCGCTATAAATGGGAGGGGTGAGAAACAGAAGATAAAAGTTCGCAATATCTGCAAAGTACAATGGTTAAAGTGACCCATAGCACCCTCCCCTCTGTATTTGGTTACAGCTGGGAATCAAGCATTCTTTAGTGCATAGGTAAAGACAGATCTGAAATGCACATTCCTAACATATCATAAGCATGGAAGCAAAAGCCTGGGTGCTTTTGCAGCTGGGATTCCCCCAAATGGACCATCTAACCAGAATCTTTCCATGAACCAAGAAAGGATCCTTGAAATAAATGGCCAAAATATGAAACAGCTCTATGGGCCTCTTGGTGTACTCCTAAAATGGATCAATAAATCAATGATGTCAGTCTTTCCTACACATCTTCCCAGGGTAATCAAATCTGTTCTCTTGTCCTTGATAAGCATTTTTACTTGGAGGACACCTTTTAAAATGATTAGCTAGCTCCCTCTTCCTCTGGAACCCAGAACCATAAATGCCTGGGATTCTTCAATTTGAAGGGAAAAAATATTTCTTTCTCTACCTTCCCACATGCTAGGATTTAAACAGTGCCTCTTCACTTCTTAAATGAATTCCTTAATTTAAGCTCTGGTATCTAGAATAATCTAATTGTTTTCAGTTAGTTCAAGCCTCAAAGCTAAAAGATCTTAGAAATCACTTAGTCCATTCTCACTTAGTTTTTTTGTAGAGCATTTCCCTTTCAATATTTTTAAAATGTCCATCCAAAAACATCTACAGGTTTGATCCCATTGCCTTTTCTTATCGTCAGTTAAAACATGTTATTTTAAGGAGATTCAAGATGGTGGCGTAAGAGGTGAGTCAGAGAACTCCTCCCAAAACCACAGATAGTGTGAAAATATAGTTAATACAATTAACTTTAAAACAGCAACAGGAAAGAAGGATGCACCAGACTGAATACAGACCTCATTAACAAACCAAACCTCGCAAAACAGGGCATGAGCTCTGCTCCCCTACGACCTCCAACCTCACTCTAGGGGCTGAGCAGCTCCAGAGACTGGAGTTTCTGCACACTAGTCGGCACGACACAGAAATATGAAACGTCAAAAGAACATGGTACAGACCAAAATCTCACAAACCCCAGAAAAGGGCCAAATGAAACTGAACTCACCAATCTTCCTGAAAGAGAGGTCAAAATAAAAATCATAAACATGGTTATGGAGGTACAGTAAAATATTCAAGAACTCAGGAACGAATTTAAGAAGGAGATTCAATCACTAAGAAATTCCATATCTGAAATGAAACATGCAGTGGAGGGATTTAAAAGCAGATTAGATGTAGTAGAAGAAATGGTAAATGGAATACAAATTAGAGAAAAGAAATACAAAGAAGCTGAGGCACAGAGGGAAAAAGAATCTCTAGGAATGAAAGAATATTGAGAGAACTGTGTGACCAATCCAAACGGAACAATATTCGAATTATAGGGGTACCACAAGAAAAGAGAGAAAAAGGGATAGAAAGTGTCATTGAGGAGGTAATTGCTGTAAACTTCCCCAGTCTGGGGATGCAGATAAGTCTCTCATGCCATGGAGATGCAGAGATCTCCCAACACAAGGGACCCAAGGAAGACAACATCAAGAAATGTAATAATTAAAATGACAAAGATCAAGGATAAAGACAGACTTTTAAAAGCAGCTAGAGAGAAAAAAAAGATCACATCCAAAGGAAAACCCATGAGGCTATCATCAGATTTCTTAACAGAAACCGTACAGGCCAGAAGGGAATGGCATGATATATTTAACGCAATGAAGCAGAAGGGCCTCGAATCAAGAATACTCTACCCGGCAAGGTTATTATTTAAATTTGAAGGAGAGATTAAACAATTTTCAGATAAGCAAAAGCTGAGAGAATTTAGCTCCCACATACCACCTCTACAGTGCACTTTGGAGTGACTCCTAAAGACGGAAGTATGCCTAAGACTACATAGATGTCACCCAAGGGATAGACAAAGAGTACAGAATATAATTCATAACATACAAGAATGGAGGAGGAAGAAAAAGGAGGAAAAAAAAAAGAATCTTTTGGTTGTTTGTAATAGCATATGAAGTGAGTTAAATTAGACTGTTAGATAGTAAGGGAATTACCCTTGAACCTTTGGTAACCACGAATCTAAAGCCTGCAATGGCAATAAGTGCATACCTATCGATAATCACCCTAAATGTAAATGGTCTGAATGTACCAATCAAAAGACGTAGAGTCACTGAATGGATAAAAAAACAAGACCCATCTATATGCTGCCTACAAGAGACTCACTTCAAACCCAAAGACATACACAGACTGAAAGTAAAGGGATGGAAAAAGATACTTAATGCAACTAATAGAGAGACAAAAGCAGACGTTGCAGTACTTGTATCAGACAAAATAGACTTCAAAACAAAGTCACAAGAGACAAAGGACATTACATAATGCTAAAGAGGTCAGTCCAACAAGAGGACATAACTATTATAAACGTCTATGCACCCAACACAGGATCACCTACATATGTGAAACAAAGACTAACAGAATTAAAGGGGGATACAGAATGCAGTGCATTCGGTTTAGGAGACTTCAGCACATCACTCACTCCAAAGGACAGATAAACAAGACAGGAAATAAATAAAGAGACAGAGGCACTGAACAACGTATTAGAACAGATAGACCTAACGGACATCTACAGAACACTACAGTCAAAAGCAGCAGGATACACATTCTTCTCAAGCGCACATGAAACATTTTCAAGAATAGATCATATACTAGGCCACAAAAAGAACCTCAGTAAACTCAAAAAGATTGAAATTGTACCAACCAGCTTCCCAGATCACAAAGGTATAAAACTAGAAATTACTCACTCAAAGAAAATGAAAAATCCCAACCATGGAGGCCTAATAACATGCTCCTAAATAATCAATGGATCAATGGCCAAATAAAAACAGAGATCAGGCAATATGTGGAGACAAATGACAACAATAATTCAACACTGCAAAATCTGTGGGACGCAGTGAAGGCTGTGCTAAGAGGGAAATATATTGCAATACAGGCCTACCTCAGGAAAGAAGAACAATCCCAAATGAACAGTCTAAACTCACAATTAATGAAACTAGAAAAGGAAGAACAAATGAGGCCCAAGGTCAGTAGAAGGAGGGACATAATAAAGATTAAAGCAGAAATAAATAAAATTGAGAAGAATAAAACAATAGAAAGAATCAATGAAAGCAGAAGCTGGTTCTTTGAGAAAATAAGCAAAATAGGTAAACCCCTAGCCAGACTTAACAAGATAAACAGAGTCTACACACATAAACAGAAGCAGAAATGAGAAAGGAAAAATCACTACAGACACCAAAGAAATACAAACAATTATGAGAGAATACTATGAAAAATTATATGCTAACAAACTCGATAACCTAGAAGAAATGGACAACTTTCTAGAAAAATACAACCTTCCAAGGCAGACCCACGAAGAAACAGAAAATCTGAATAGACCAATTACCAGAAAAGAAATTGATTTGGTAATCAAAAAACGACCTAAGAACAAAAATCCCTCGTCCAGATGGTTTCACTGCTGAATTTTATCAAACATTTAGTGAAGACCTAATACCCATCCTCATTAAAGTTTTCCAAAAAGTAGAAGAGGAGGGAATACTCGCAAACTCATTCTATGTGGCCAGCATCACTCTAATACCAAAACCAGGCAAAGACCCCACAAAAAAAGAAAATTACAGACCAATATCCCTGATGAACGTAGATGCAAAAATACTCAACAAAATATTAGCAAACTAAATTCAAAAATACATCAAAAAGATCATCGATCATGATCAAGTAGGATTTATACCAGGGATGCAAGGATGGTACAACATTCGAAAATCCATCAACACATCCACTACATCAACAAAAAGAAGGACAAAAACCACATGATCGTCTCCATAGATGCTGAAAAAGCATTCGACAAAATTCAACATCCATTCATGATAAAAACTCAACAAAATGCATATAGAGGGCAAGTACCTCATCATAATAAAGGCCATATATGACAAACCCACAGCCAACATTATACTTAACAGTGAGAAGCTGAAAGCTTTTCCTTTAAGATTGGGAACAAGACAAGGATGCCCACTCTCCTCACTTTTATTCATCATAGTTCTAGAGGTCCTAGCCATGGCAATCAGACAACACAAAGATATAAAAGGCATCCAGATTGGTAAGGAAGAAGTCAAACTGTCCCTGTTTGCAGATGACATGATATTGTACATAAAAAACCCTGAAGAATCCATTCCAAAACTCCAAGATCTAATATATGAATTCAGTAAAGTTGTGGGATACAAAATTAATACACAGAAATCTGTTGCATTTGTATATACTAATGGTGAACTAGCAGAAAGAGAAATCAGGAAAACAATTCCATTCACAATTGCATCGAAAAGAATAAAATACCTAGGAATAAACCTCACCAAGGAAGTGAAAGACTTATACTCTGAAAACAACAAGACACTCATGAGAGAAATTAAAGAAGATACCAATAAATGGAAACACATCCTGAGCTCATGGATAGGAAGAATTAATATTGTCAAAATGGCCATCCTGCCTAAAGCAATCTACAGATTCAATGCAATCCCTATCAAAATACCAACAGAATTCTTCAATGAACAAGGGCAAATCATTTTAAAACTCATATGGAACCACAAAAGACCCCGAATAGCCAAAGCAATCCTGAGAAGGAAGAATAAAGTGGGGGGAATTATGCTCCCTGACTTCAAGCTCTACTACAAAACCACAGTAATCAGGAGAATTTGGTACTGGCACAAGAACAGACCCATAGACCAATGGAACAGACTAGAGAGCCCAGATATAAACCCAAGCATATATGGTCAATTAATACACGATAAAGGAGCCATGGATATACAATGGGGAAACGACAGGCTCTTCAACAGCTGGTGTTGGCAAAACTGGATAGCTACATGTAAGAGAATGAAACTGGATTAATGTCTAATCCCATACACAAACGTAAACTCAAAATAGATCAAAGACCTAAATATAAGTCATGAAACTATAAACTCTTAGAAAAAAATATAGGCAAAAATCTCTTGGACAAAAACATAAGCAACTTCTTCATGAACATATCTCCCCAGGTAAGGGAAACAAAAGCAAAAATGAACAAGTGGGACTATACCAAACTAAAGCTTCTGTACAGAAAAGGACACCATCAATAGAACAAAAAGACATCCTACAGTATGGGAGAACATATTCATAAATGACATATCTGATAAGTGATTGACATCCAAATTATATAAAGAGCTCACGTACCTCAACAAACAAAAAGCAAATAAGCCAATTAAAAAATGGGCAGAGGATCTGAACAGAAATTTCTACAAAGAAGAAATTCAGATGGCCAACAGGCACATGAAAAGATGCTCCACATCACCAATCACCAGAGAAATGCAAATTAAAGCCACAATGGGATATCACCTCACACCAGTGAGGATGGCCATCATCCAAAAGACAAACAACAACAAATGTTGCCGAGGATGTGGAAAAAGGGGAACCCTTCTACACTGCTGGTGGGAATGCAAATTAGTTCAACCATTGTGGAAAGCAGTATGGAGGTTCCTCAAAAAGCTCAAAATAGAAATACCATTTGACCCCGGAATTCCACTCCTAGGAATTTACCCTAAGAATGCAGCAGCCCAGTTTGAAAAAGACATGTGCACCCCTATGTTTATCACAGCACTATTTACAATAGCCAAGAAATGGAAGCAACCTAAGTATCCATCAGTAGATGAATGGATAAAGAAGAGATGGTACATATACACAATGGAATATTATTCAGCCATAAGAAGAAAACAAATGCTACCATTTGCAACAACATGGATGGAGCTAGAGGGTATTATGCTCAGTGAAATAAGCCAGGTGGAGAAAGACAAGTATAAGAACAAGGAAAAAACTGAAGGAACAGAACAGCAGCAGACTCACAGAACCCAAGAATGGACTAACAGTTACCAAAGGGAAAGGGACTGGGGAGGGCGGGTGGGAAGGGCAGGATAAGGGCCAAAAAGGGATAATTACGATTTAGCATACATAATGTAGCTGGCGTGGGGTGGGGGTATATGGGGAAGGCAGTATAACACAGAAAGACCAGTAGTGATTCTATAGCATCTCACTACACTGATGGACAGTGACTGTATTGGGGTATGTGGTGGGGACTTGATAATACGGGGTGTCTAATAACCATAATATTGCTCATGTAATTGTACATTAATAATAGCAAAATTAAAATAAAAACATGTTATTTTGTCCTTTTTCTAGTAGGTTGCTTAGTCAAGAAAATGCTTTCTTAATTTTCACATTTCTCTTCTACCTACTTAATTATAACTTCCCCTTTTTAGACAATATATCTTCATATTAGTCACTAAGTTTACCAGATGGCCTCAAACAACTTGGTTCTTCCAGTCTTGCTCAATTCTTCCCAAATGTGCCTAGTCATAACATGCTGTCGGATAAGAGAGTGGAGGCAATGTATAGTCTTATAAAAATACACATTCCTAGGCTCCACTGGACACCTGAAGAACCAGCAACTAAGTGGGATGCACATTTTTGAAAGTGCCTCAGATGATTTTTATGATCAGGCAAGATTGGTAACGACTGCTTAAAGGTCCCTTTTTGTCTTTGTTCAAATAAAGGAAGTAATGAAGTATAAGTAGACTCTACCACACTTATATTTTTTTCATTTTAAAAAGAAAAAAGGCTGAGGACCCTTATTTCCTTCAGTCTCTTGCTCTTAAATGTTTTCAATGTTTAGCTTACTTTCAACCACTGCTTTTAGCACCATTACCCAGCCAATACACCCAGCCAATACACCCAGCAGATGGCACATAGACATTGTTTACATGCCTAATAAAAGAGAGTGAGCGGAAAACACATTTTATCTTGTGCCAACAGCCACTGAATGGCTAGAGCAGATCAAGGCAGCTGGGGGTAACCACAAGGATAGGAATTCATGAGCATTAGAGCACCCAAGGGCACTTGATTGGAAATCATTCTCTTGGAGAAGCCCACAACCCCTGTGAGATGGGAATGTGCCCTAGACAGTTAACAAATATGTCATTTTAAACTTATGGTCAAAAGAGATTTTTCCAATATTTATAAAAGGTGGCAATGACTGCAGACTGATCTTAAATTCTCAAGGTGTATATTTAAAACTTGAGGACAAACTTAAAACTTAAACTTACACTCAAAAAGACCAAAGGCCACCTATGAATTAGAGTTTCAAAGCGGTTCTTTTCCTCAGCAAATAAAAAAGGAGATCATGTATTCCACAATACCATGCATATTCAGTAGCTCATTCCAAAATGCAATGTTATCGATATTCTTACTTCAACATGTTCCACTTGTCAGCCATTATTGAAGCTACATCTAAGTCATATTGTGAAGAGCAAGAAACCTTAAAGTTAGACATCAATATCAACAAAATCTTCTGTCCATCTCATCTTATCCATGAAGAGATTTCACAAACTTTTATAATTACGTTCCACCGGGTGCACCTGGGGCACAGGAAGTGCTCCGTAACAGTCTCTTCATTTTTCTGCCAGGGAAATTGCCAAGAGAGCTGCCAAACTGCACCACAAGTAAGTGAGCAAGTACAAGAAAAGAAAGCCCCCTGATGATGGTCTCCAGTTTAGAGTCAAGATCTAAGAGTTTATCTGAAAATCAGTTGCTTGAAAGTTGGTAGAAAGAAATAAGGCTATGACACAATAGGTTCCTGGCTCCATTCACAAAGCAGAGCTAACTCGTAATACACTTAAAGCACAACACTCATACCATTTTACATTCTCCTAAACAATGTAAAAGATTTTCTTTGTAGAAAAATACAGTCATCAGGCAAAACTCCCTCCTGGCCTCCACCCCAGAGCTGAGGCACTTCTGGGTTGCTGTTTTTCATTCCTGATTGCATACATACACACAGGGCAGAGCACATCTCAGTAAGTATCTCACGGGGTATTCTGACTTGGAGAACAGTAAGAACAATGAATAGGTAAAGCTCAGATTCGCAGAGACCTCAATTTGTGCTGAAGAGTTCACATATAAGACAGGAAACACAGGCACCTCACTCCAGAAGCCTTCTTTCAGTATATGGCCCTTAGTTCGGTAGGGTAACAGTCTCAGTTGCTTCTGGATTGGCGCTGATGAAGCTGTTTTCTTTGTTAAGTGGCTTATTGTCATGCCTACATTTATAATAAGTGACACACATTTTTGGTAACTATAGCCTGTGACGCTGTCATATATCACATGCGGGGCCACCAACTTTATTTAGGACTTTCTGTTCCACCCATCTCACATATTCTTTGGTCAAAACTGTGAAAGTTCTTACTTCAGTTAGACCTGTAACTTGTAAATCCATTTTAAACTCCTTGTAAATTATTTTACTTAGAAAAAAACCCTTCAACTCCTACATATTGCTAGTCTTTAAAAAAGCAAAATGCCTGTAGATCAATTTTAGCATCTTATATTAATTGAAACTATGATCTGAAAAGCTTCAAAATCTCTCAATTCTGTCATTATTATTTGAAGCAAAGAAAATCTTCAGGGAAGCCCACACATCCTAGCTAAGAGGAAGAGAAGTTTTTAATAATCTCCTTGAATGTTGGCATCTTTTCCAGCTTTCTCTTTAACCAATCAAAAATTCAGAAACATTCAATATTTGTTCCATACATAAATTTTGAACTATGGTTCAAATAACTTTTTGTTTATTTTACATTAGTACTAATTTCAGTGTAGGGTATGGCAAATTTTTAGTAAGTGCCTAATACATGAAAGATCTGGTGTTCAGCACTGGTTTTTCAAGAGCTGACTTTAAGAAATGCATGGAGTTGCTATGTGTATAAATGCACACTGTACAAGAGCACAGAACTTCTCTTTGTGCTACTTGTAAGAGTAAAGATCTTTTCACTTTACTCATTATGAACACTACAAGTTCAAAAACTATTTTTTTTTATTCTGACTGCTTTCATTACATGCACAGCGCTTAAAAGCTCTTCCTACTTCAACAGATAAACATTCCCCTCTTTCCATTAGCAACCAATGTAAGTATACTATCTTTTCAGAGGCAAACTGCAACACGTCATTTCAATTAAACTCAAAATATTTCTCCCACATTTCTTACTCAAAGATCTTTTGGAGTAAGTCCCATGCTTTTCATTTAAGATAAAATGCTCTATCATTATATGCAAATCATGTTTCATATTGCAATTTCATTTTGAGCCTTAGTACCTATTGTGCAATTACAAACTTTTGCAACCTAGGTATTCCTTATATATTTTATAATGTCTTAAGTTTTTTCCCCTGAATATTTGATATGATTTAATGATTAATTATCCCCATAATTAAATGCCCTAAAATTAATTTTCTCACATTTCCATTAATTACACATAATTCTTTAAGATTAAAAAAAGGCCCCTTCAAAAGATATGTTACTCAGAACTGATTCTCAAGTCCTGAATAAAAAAAGAATAAATTTTAAATGGCTAATTTTTATTTATTCACTGATTAATTCAGATTTATGGACCTCCTCTCTCCCCATTCCAGCTACTGTGAATTCTGAATGAAACAACCTCAATTGTAACAGAAGAAACATCTGTTGCTTTTTTCTTCATCAGGGCTTTGCTAACTGAAAGAAAGGCTCTCTGCCTGACCTCCTCTCCCACTCCCCCCTCCCCACCCACACTAAGTTCCTTAAAACTCTCTTAAAGTAAATGTATTATTTAAATTTTTACTTATTTTTTAAATGTCATAAGTTACCTAGAAACATTCACTTCTTTAATAAAGTTCAAAGAATTGAGTACCTATTATATACATCAAAAAGAAGAGATGTGGCTGGTAGATGATTAATTGTAACTAAAGCGAAGACTTCACAAGCTGTATACTCCAAGGGATCAACTCAAGCAAGTTGTCACATTCCAGGCTCCCTTGTTTTGTGTGGGGTTAAGATTTTCTTCATAGTATCCAGATTCACAGAGGATCTTGCATGCTGTATTTTTTCTTTGCCAATCCAACGGTAACATAATGGCAGTCACTACCCCAAGAGGCAGACACCAAATGGTGCCACCCACACTCTCACACTGTGCCTCATAATAAACCATAAAGCAGTGGAATGCACCGGCCCCTTTTATGAGCAAACAATGCCTGAGCTTCATTAGAATACAGCTGACATTTTCAAAGCACAAATACTTTTAAGAAAAATGTACTAAAAAAAAAGAACGAAACAGCTATAAAAGCTGAAATATTTTTTTAAATGTAAGTTTATTCCAAAGATCCCTGGAAGCATATTTTGCTGTTGACAATTTAAAAGTTTTCATAAATGGAAAAAATGCACAGTTAAGGGCAAAGCTTATTAACTACTGGAAAGAAATGAAAGTAAAAACTACCATTTGAATTGCATTCACAAGTAATAACCATGAAGTTCCTTTAAAATTATTCATATCCTCAACCGCTTCCTCAGTTGCTGAACGAAGAAAACGGAGCTCCAGAATTATTTTCACATTTTAATTGATTTATACAAGTAACTGAGTGATAAGCTAAGCTTACTCTACCCCTCCCCCGCTGCCCACCCCAACCCCCATACCCTGTAGTTTTCCTGTCTGCAACAAGCAAGGGCGTCTTGAATTCAGCATGCTCCTGTCTACTTATCAACTTAACCTTGCTGCTGTTGAAAGAATATAAAACAAACGCTGTAAAAGCTCTCCCAGCAGTAAGAAACAAAATGATCTCCCTTACCTGGTTTAAAGAAGCATGTCTCTCACTGCGGTACCAACAACACTCTACAGTCTTTGTTACCATTCACTGGAAACTTGAGACTGTGTCAGACATAAGCAATCGAGCTCGGACAAGCTCAATTTAAAATACTTCTCAGTAAAACTAAAAAGATGCTCAAGAAAATTGTTTAGTTAACTGGCTTTCAAAAGACGTATGAATACTGTCTAATGAAACGACACTTTAAAAGAAACTGAAAGAGACAAAGGGAGTTTCTTACGTAGAATCTTGCTATCTTATTAAAGGTTGTTTTAAAAATATGCTTAAAAGAAAAGTGATGAAATGATAAAATGCCTAAGTCCAACCTAACATTTTTCTAAAAATCACTTGACTTTTAACTAGCTAAAAAAACAAGATCAAACTTACTCATGAGACCTGCATAATTCCAATTATACATGTCTGGGTATTTGCTGGTTCCAAAGCAGTGAAAAAGCAGGAGAACTTAATGCATCTTGAAAGCAGAGCAAAAGCACCATGAGTTTCAGGAAAAAAAAAGGAGAAACTTTTGAAAAACTGATAGAGGCTTTTCAACCTGTAATAACTGTCCAGTTCCTCTGGGATGAAAAAAAAAAGTCCCGGTCCTGCCCCCCAAGATAGGAGCCTCTGTTTCAATGCCAGAATGAATGACAGGCCCATTTCTGATATCAACAAAGAGCAGCTTAGTTGTGCTCAATTTTTTTTTCACTTTCCCACACAGTGAGGAGTTTTACATTTCACAGGTTAGTACCTTTATATCTAGGGTTAACTACCATTCTCTATTTTCTCAAGAGAGAACCCAATTATGTCGTCCTAGTTTTTTACATGAGTAATTAAAAATACATACCTAATCATCTTACTTAGTTTTTCCTAATCAAGAAGCTCAACAAAAGATGACCTCTTAAGTTCCTTTCCAAACCTATCTTTTGCAATATCAGATCACCACATGACTAATTAATAATAATAAGCTTTTTCTGCATCCTGATACGTGGGTGCAAGGAAAAACAAAAAGTAGGTAGCAAACATAAAAATGATGCAACTGAGATTAATAACATTTTCAACTAGGTAGATATAAAAATCATGTACTAGTCTATGATTATACAAATTCAAAATAATAAACACTTCAAGCAACAATATATATTTACTGAATGCCTATTATGACCCAAGCACTATTTTGAACTCTGGGGACATAGCAGTGAAGACAACAGACAAAAGTCAAACAAAAATCCCTGTCTTCAGTGAGCTTGGTTTATATCTCAGCTTCCTCCTTCCACTTTGATCGGTTACCCCCCTGATCTGAAACGATGTCTTGACAAGGGCAAGGATTTTTGTGCTTTGTTCATTGCTATATCCCCAGTGTTGAAAACAGAGCCTGTTAAACATTCAAATAGACACTGAATCAAACAGATCATAGTCACATTTTTCTTTGCAAATAGGCTGTGTACCACATACTATACTTACATGCATAAGGGCAGAAATTAAATTAGGCTGCAAATATATATTAGCTTAAAATTGAAAATGCAGTCTATGTGGCCCTGTATCTTTTCAGAATCTAAAATCTCTTTTCACAATCAGATGTGACATCACTATAATATCTGAATAAAGGAATCAGTTAAAATTCTATACACTGATTTTGAAGACTATCAGACTTCAGAGGAGCCATGAATAAAAAAAGGAGAAACTTGGAAATTACACAGTCCTATCAGTTCTGTGTATTAAAATCTTACATATTTACATCCAGTTATATACCGATATTTGAAAATAATTTTAAACTTCCCATCCTGCTTCTCATCATTCTTGACCACCTTACCAGAAACCATACAGAGAAAATAAGTGTACACGTCTAACCCGTCAGATCAGCCAAAGTGCCTCACCCACGTTACCCAAGGCCAGGATATTTGGTCACATCTACTCTGTTATAATCCTAAAACAAAAGGAAATTACCCAAGGCTAGATTTGGTCACATCTACTCTGTTACAATCTTAAAACAAAAGGAAATTAAGTTTTTCAGTAATCAGGTACATTCACCCCACCCCTGCCCTCAATGCTACCCCCAGAGCTGGACAAAGACTAGAAATTCAAATATAAACTACCTGGAATATTCATACATTTAGTGTATGTTCTAACAGCAACCCAAGGTCAAGGAAGACATGTGGCGACTGAGGTTGAGTAATGGATAAAATAAGGTGGGGCCAAAGCAGGATTCCATTGTTCCTGCAGGAGCAATATTTCTTCTCCCTTAACCATTATTCATTCTTTCCTTCAACAAATACTTATTGAACACCTTTTATGTATTAGGCACAGAGCGGGCAACAAATCGACCTGCTCCCTACTGTCTACTTCATGGATTGACCTTAACCTATCTCTATTCTTCCAAGTTTCCTTCTTCTTGTCTGCCTTCTCCTTCTCCAGTCCCAAATCCCTCACTCACAGTGCCCTTCAATCTACCGCCAAGCTTTTCTACATAATCACTGCCTTTACAAGTGTATGACACAGTGAGGAAATTGATGAGTCTTCCCACTGGCATTATCAAATGCATCTTATGTAGGTCCTCTCAAATAATTTCTCCTTAATCTTAGATGGAAAAGCCAGTTAAGCATCAATTATTTGCAACTATTGATTATCTAGAAAACACCAAAGGGGCTCCCAGGTTTATAAGTTAATTTACGTGGACTCAAGTTTGCTATGTTTATTGTCAATCTGACCAAATATTAACATTTTACAGATACATTTTTGTTGGTTTATTAAAAATACCATATAGTAAGTAACTTCACCCTCACTTGCTCCTCTTCCTCTTTCCAACTTTTCAATGTATTTTTCAAGGTTCTGTCCTTGATGCTCCTTTCTTCAAGATTTACATTCCCTGTTTGGAAAGCACCACCCATTTCCATGGCTTTATCACCTCTATGCACATGACTACAAAATTTATACAAAAATTTATATTTCGAGCACTAGCCTTCTCTGTTCTGTTCAGTTCTAATCTCTTATTTACAATCACTTATTGGATATCTCTGCTTATGTTCCATGATCTCAATTGAACTTCTGCAGTATGGAACTCCACGTCTACCTCCCACACCAGCTCATCCACCTGAGCTGCCCATCCCTTGGTAAGGGCAGCAGCATCCAGACTAGAAACTGATTTTCTATTTTTGCTTCTTCCTCAACATCCAAATGCCCATAATTTCCAGGTTTTTTCCTAAAACACACTGCATTCCCTTGGTTAAAAAAAAAGAAAGAAAGAAGAAATACAATGTCTGATGCCTTCCTGATGTCAAGAGCTACACTATCAAAAGCAGTGGTAGTCTTAGCCACATGTGGTTATTTAAATTTAAATTGATTAAAGTTAAATAAAATTAAATATTCAATACCCCAGTTACACTAGACTCATGTTAAGTCCTCAATAGAGACATGAGGCTAGAGGCTTACA
The DNA here is from genome assembly GCA_032199065.1 of Smutsia gigantea. Classification (NCBI taxonomy): domain Eukaryota; kingdom Metazoa; phylum Chordata; class Mammalia; order Pholidota; family Manidae; genus Smutsia; species Smutsia gigantea. The sequence goes on along the minus strand of JAVSCE010001818.1, from coordinate 138,649 downwards.
GATACAGAACACTTCCATCATCACAGAAAATTCTATTAAACATCACTCGTATAGAAAATAACAGTAAACTACTTAAGGTAGTAATCTGAATTTTCCCCAATCTGTCCCCCAGTCTTCTACCTGAGAACGTATCCACCATTATCTTCTACCTAAAACTCAACAAAACAAATAACCTGATTCAAAAATGGGCAAGGAAGGACTTGATTGTCTAGACATTTCTCCAACAGACATATAAACGGCCAACAGGCACATGAGAAGATGCTCCACATCACTCATCATTATAGAAATGAATAAAAATCAAAATTACAGTGAGATACCACCACACACACCATATCAAAAAAACAGAAAACAAACAAGCATTGATGAGGATGCAGAGGAACTGGAACCCTTGGGCACTGATGGTGTGACGTAAAACGATAGAGCTGCTGTGGGAATCAGAATGTTGATTCCTCAACAAATTAAAAATAGAATTACCATATGATTCTGCTGGGTCAATTCCATTTCCAGTTATAAACCCAAAAGAATTGAAGAGATACTTATACTCCCAATGTTCATAGCAGCATTATTCACAATAGTGAGAAAATGGAAGCAACCCATGTGCCCATTGACAGATGAATGCTAAGTAAAATGTGGTACGTAAGAACGAACAATAGAATATTAGTCAGCCTTAAAAAAAGAAGGCAATTCTGACTCATGTCACAACATGGGTAAACCTTGAGGACATTATGCTAAGTGAAATAAGCCAGTCACAGAAAGACAAATACTGTTTGATTCCACTTAAATGAGGTACCTAGAGTAGTCAAATTCATAGAGATAGAAAGTAAAATCGTAGTTGCCAAGGTCTGGGGGAGGGAGGGAAACAAGGAGTCATGGTTTAATGAGCATACAGTTTTAGTTTTATAAGATGAGAAGGTTTATGGGGGAATGGATGGTGAGACAGTTGCAACATTATGGCTGTATCGGTAACACTGAACTATATACTTAAAAATGGCTAAGATGGTAAGCTTTATGTTATGCGTATTTTACCCTAATAAAAAAAAATAGGAGAAAAATAATTCATGTACGAGAGGGATCAGAGGGCATATAGAAAATCTCTGTACTTTCACTCAGTTTTGCTGTGAACCTAAAACTACCATGTTAACAAAAGAAAGCTTATTTTTTTTAAAATGCATGAAGCAGTTTTGTAGAAAATGTATTTTCCCCTCTCCTTCACCTCTCTTCCAAACCTACCCACTCCTCAGCATCCAGTAGCAGTTCACCTCTTAGAGCTTCCTTACTTGAGTCTAATCTAACCTCCTTACTTTAAATTCCTACATAAAATAAATTAAAATATCAAGACCAGTATAGCTAAGATAAATTAAATATGTATTATAAGAATACTTTTGGTACAATCTAAATTTTAACAACTTGATTAAATTACATGATAAATTCTTAATGAGCTGTTGTCAAGGCTGCAAAATTAAATTTGTTCATTCAATCTACACATATTTATTGTTTACAACATGCCGGCCATAAAAAGGGGACCTAAAAATACATGGGTGAAAGGAAAAAATACAACCCCTAGCCTCAGGAAGTTACAGCCCAACAAAGGAAACACTATAAACAAGCAACTAAATAAAAAAATATCAATTGTGTTCACTGCTATGAAAGAAACTAGTGGGCATTAGAGATGCTGGGAAGGGGTATACGTGTTTGCTCTTTAGATAAGGTGTTCCAGGGAGATCTCTCTGAGGGGAGTTACATTTAACCTGAAGATGAAGTGATGTCAGCACGGTAAAACCAGGGTTCTAGAAGAGCATTCCAGCAACAGAACTGTGAGAAGACTCATAACACCCAAAGCAAATAAATTGAAACTGAGGAGACAAATACATATAAGGGGATGGTTTGGGGAGGGAAAATAATTTACTAATTTTGTTTATTTACACAAAATAGTAGAAGGAAAGACTTACTCTCTTATCTGGGGCTGCAGCAAAGAATATGGAGAAAGAATAAGGATCATGGATGCCATTCTGAGCAGAAGTCAAAAAAGGAACACAAGGATTATCAGGCCTCAATAAATATTCTCTAAACACAATCATGGATGCATGCATAATATTCCACTGTACAGATGTGTCATATTTTAGTTCCTGATAAGTGGTTATTTATAGCCTCCAATTTTGCCATTATAAATAATTATGTAACGAACACTGCTACCCTTAAATCCCTTCTTCTTTTCTAATGAGAAACTCCCAGAGGGTTTCTACTGGATAAAAGAACATAAACTATTTTAAAGGGCTTGATATATATTACCAATTTGCTTTCCAGAGGGCTTGTGCTGGTTCACACTCCTAACAGAAATAGATATGAAGAATAAAAAGTAGATAATAAGATAAAAATACATAGAAGGAGAGTAAGAAGTGGCTACGAAATGAAGATACCAATTTCTCATACCTTTGCCAACAGATCATATTTTTAAGAAAGTCTTTGTTAATTCAATAGAAGAAAAAGATTTTACTTTTAAATAGCTTTTTATGTGATGTCAAAAAACTTAGCAAGTATACTGCAGAAAAATAGCAAAATATAAGAAAGCACATAGGAGAAACTAAAAATCGTCTAAAATTAAAATACCCAGAAATAATTGTTTTATATATATTTTTCCTCCTATGCTACATGTTTTTCTCTTTCTGTTTCCACTTTAGAAAGGGGACCATTCAATACATGCTGATCTAATTTTTCAAACTCAATCAATTGCTTAGTTATAATATCCATAGAATACCACCATACAAGAATATCACAATATACTCATTTATCACACTTCTCCCAATTTTCATTTTTATCAACAATGCTGTGGTAAACAGTCTTTGCTAAAATCTTCCCACTGATCTTTCTTTAATTAGGATAAAAATCCACAGGAGAGAAAATGCTGAGTCAGATTTTGCATATTTAAAAAATTTTTGATATGCACTGAGCAAATTATCCTCCAGAGAGGCTTTATCATTTTACGAGGTCCCACACTCTGTACCACCTCAAAGCAGGCATCAACAAAGAAATAACAAACAAAAAAATAATTCTGCTAGACTGGCAAACATCGGCTTTTGTCATTTAATTTACATTTTGATTACTAGTTAAACTGAATACATCTTCATATTTTTATTAGCCATCTGCATTTCTTCTGTGAATTTCCCAACCCACTGCCTTGTTTTCTCTTGTAATGCCAATGTTTTATTTATATATTTATATTACACTTAGTTACCATGTTAGTACTTAGTCTCCCCTGGTGTGTGACAGTTGTGCAAATCTGACTTAATTTTGATGACCTTGATAGTTCTGAGGAGTACTGGGCAGGCATTTTGTAAAATGCCACTCAGCCTAGGTTTGTCTGGTTTTCTTCCTCATTGTCAAGGCTAGGGCTAAGGGTTACTGGAAGACCTCATCACATCATATCCAGGGTGCATGCTATCAACATCTTATGACTGAAAAAATCAACCTGAGGATCCCCTGGCCAAGGTGGTGCTTTTTAGGTTTCTCCACTGTGAAGTCATCCCCCACTTCCACCCTATATTTTCACCAGCTACTTTTTGGAAGCACTGCACTAAGTGTAACTCACACTCAGGACGGAGCTAGAGGGGGCAAGTCCTACCTACCTGAGGGGAGAGTGTCTACATAAATTAACTGGAATTCTATACAGGGCACTTGTCTCTTCTTCCCCACTTATTCATTCAATAATTTATTTATGTGAGTATGTACGCATGTGTTTTTATTTAATATTTTAGTTTAAAATCAAACATCATGTTATTTATTTTGTTGCTCAAATTGCTCCAGTTTTGGCCATTGTGATCTTTTCCAGGTTGGCCCCTGTGCTGCTTTGGCACGATCCACCATTTAAAAATATATGTATTCCCTTACTTTCTGGTACTACAGGACACTTAAAGTTCATGTTGTATATTTCCTGCCCAAACCTAGATCAGCAATTTTTCCAAGGAGCCTTAGATCCTTTTATTGGGAGACACTATTAGAAACCAAGATCTGGGTAGTGAGTGACATTACTGGTTTTAAAAACTCTCAAGATTTGATTGAAATAGCATTAACATAATTTTTATTTGCTTTGGAAAGAACTGCCATCTTTAAAATATTTCTTTTTCTCTTCCAGGAATAGAATGACTTTCATTTATTAAGTTATCTTTTATGTTGCTTGGTATATAATAAAACAATCACTTTTTCTGTATATCAGAGCACTGACAATTTAAATATCACTTGATACTTCCTCCACCTGTTAACGCAGATCTTCCAGACCACATAAAGTCTCCATCAGGGATTTCTGTGAGCCTTTAGAGGAGTGATCCCCAGCCTCGAGCTGCACATTAGATCAACCTGAAAACTTAAGAATCTCATATCCAAGTCACATGTCAAATCAACACATCAGAATCTCTGAGGGTGGCACCAAAGGTCTAAAGGAGATTCCAAAGTTCTGAGGTGATTTCAGTGTGTATCTAAGCCAGAGAAACACAGTCTTGCCTTACATGGCCTCACTGAAAGCTCATTCTCAGTAGGATTTCTGAGTAATGCTGCCTCCACTAGGCACATATCAACTTCCTCCCTGCAGAAGCACTAGGGGTCTGTGAAATAGCAAAGCTTCAAGTTTTGCCTTATTCTGAATAAAGATGAATATTTTGCTCCCTTATTGTATTACCTAAGAGATACACATAAGCAGCGCTGCCTGTGACTAAGATGATTCTCGTGAAACTGTATTTTAAAAGATAGTTGTTTTCTTGTTTTCATAAAAACTTACTCCCACCCTATTCTCATAGGATTCATACAGGACTCCGATAGGGCCAGCCATAACACAAACCCTAGTGACCACCACCCTGCAATATTCAGAATCCTTTCCCGTTTCCCAAGACCAAGATGCTTCCTAGAGGTTCAGCCTTCCCCTGAGGTACACTGAGCACCATCAAAGCTACACCAAAACCCAAGCCCAGCTCAAGGGCTCACGCACTTACTCAATGCCACAGATAAGTGGCCTAACACAAGAAGGGTGCCTATTTTTGGGTATAAATACTGCTTACTTTAATCTCTACTGTTCTTCTATATAAGATGTCTGGTATTAAATTACAATTACATGATACACACAAAATGAAAACAAACCCTTTCAAGACATAAATCCATCAATGGAAACAGACTCATACATGATCCAAATGTTGAAATTTAGGCAGGGGCTTTAAAATAACTATTTCAACTTTCTCATTATTAGAGTGGGAGAAAAAGGTAGTTTCCCCACCTTTAATCTTCAACCACTTTAAAAGATAATTGAGAGTCTAAACCAAAACACTAACAATGTATTATAGAGTTTATAATTATGTAAACATAAAATATATGCTAACAATAACAAAAAAGAGAAGAAATGGAAGTATAATATTCTTCGAAAGTAGACTGTGATCCTTAAAGATGTATACCATAAACCCTATAGCAAACAGTAAAAATAAAAAACTTAAAAGGAGGTGTAATAATAACAAATAAGCAAACATAAAACAGAAACAAAATGGAATTGCGAAAAAAGCTCAACTTATCCAAAGTAAGTCTAGAAAAACAAAGAAAAGGAACAGAGAACAGATGGGACATATTGAAAAAAACTAGCAGTAAGGCAGATTTAAATCCAGCCATATCAATGATTATATTAAATGTAAATTATCTGGAGACCCTAATTAAAACCCAGAGATTTTCAGAATGAGAAATACTTATTCTGAAAGGTACTACATAATGATAAAAGAAAACACCACAATCAGACACAGTAACATATTAACAATCCTAAATGTGCATGTAGCCAACAAAGAGGTTCAAAATATACGCAGGAAAAACTGACAGAACTCAAAGGAAAAATAGAAAACTCACAATTGGAGACCAAGATTCTTTCTTAGTAATCAAAAGAACAAGCAGACAGTAAGGATATAGAAAATCTGAATAATATTAGTGTCAACTCGAAATCATTGATATTTACAGAACACTCCACTCAATATCAGCAAAATCCGCATTTTTCTCTGTGTACCTGGAACATTTAGATAGCACAATAGATCTTGAAGCAAACTTCAAAAATGCAAAACAATTTACATTATCCCCAAAGGGTGTTTTCTGAACACAAAAGAATTGAGCTAGAAGTAAAAAACAAAGAATTCTGGAAAAATCACCAATATTTAAAAATTAAACAACACATTTTTAAATTCATTGAAAGATACAAACTACCAGAGCTCACTCAAGGAAAAACCACCTGAATATCCCATAGCTATTACACAAGGTGAATTCAGTTTTTAAAACCTCCTCACGAAGAAAACTCCAGGTACAGATGTCATCACTGGCAATTTCTACCAAAAACTTATGGAAAAACACTATACAAATTCTCCCAGAAAACAAAACGGTAGTAAACAATTTTCAACTCATTTGGTAAGGCCAGCACTACCCTAATAGCAAAACCAGACAAATAAATTACAAGAAAATTCCAAACCAGTATCCTTCATGAACACAGTAGCAAAAAACCTTAACAAGCCCTAAAACAGAATGAAATTCTGACACATGCATAACACGGATAAAACTGAAACTTTATGCTAACTGCAATAAGCCAGACACAAAAGGAAAAATAATCTACATCTCCACTTATATAAGGAAGCTAGAATAATCAAATTTGCAGACACAGAAATTAGAACAATAGTTACCAGCGGATGGAGGAGGGGGAATGGGGAATTATTATTTAATGTATACAGAGTTTCATTTGGGGATGGTGAAAAAATTCTGGAGATAAATAAACACATACATTTAGCAAGGTACCAGGGTGCAAAATACACAACATACAAAAAACAACAAAAAAGAGCAAACTTTATTGCAAGTAGATTACACTTCAATAAATTAGATTTTAAAAAAACAAAACAGACTTCTGGGAAGATGGCGACGTGAGCAGGGCGGCGGAAATCTCCTCCCCAAACCATATATATGTATGAAAATACAACGAACACAACTATTCCTAAAAGAGAGACCAGAAGATACAGTACAAGAGCCAGGCTAGAGATACACCTGCGAGGACTCAACACCTCATGAAGCGGGTAAGATACAAAGCCGCGACCCGGCAGAACCCGAGCACTCCCCCACCACAATGCACCAGTGGGAGGAAAAGATTCAGAGCGGGGAAGGAGTGGAAGCAAAGGCGCACCAAATAACCAGCCCTGCTGATCTGTGCCAGGAGCACTGACACACATAGCGTGTTGTATCGGAAATTAGAGAAACAGAAGAGAGGGATCTGAGAAGGACAACGGAACTGGGTCCTTGCAACCGGGTCCTCTCAGCCGATTCCCCGGGACAAAAGAAAAGCGTGCGCTTTCTGTAAAGTCTTAAAGAGACAAGAGCCCAACAGAGGAACAAAATCGTCCCAGCGCACTCAGCCCAGCAGGTTGGGAGACCTGGGGAATTTTGGACCCGTTGGCCAGCAGCTGGGCAAAGGAGCCACGCCGAGACTTCCCACAGAGATCAGCAGCCTCCCATTCGTTTCCCCCCACCCCGCTGGCGCCACAAAGTGTTTGGCAGAACAGAACAGTGAGGCAGCAATGGCACCTACAGCATCCTCACAGAATCTACTCATGACAGGCATTTTCTTTTTTCTTTTTTTTCTTTTTTTCTTTTCTTCTTAAAAGTCTTAAAGAGCCCAGCTGACACACGTGGCGCCTACCAGCGAACACTTCTATAGCCATGAAAAGACAGAGGAATATGATACAAACAAGCTTCGCCAGACAACCCCAAGGAGGGAGCCTGATGGGATGGACATGCACAATCTTCCTGAAAAAGAATTCAGAATAAAAGTCATAACCATCCTGATGGATCTACAGAGAAATATGCAAGAGCTAAGGGAGGAAGTGAGGAACGACAATGCAGAAATGAGACAAGCGATCGACGGGCGTAGCAGCAGACAGGATGAGATGCAACAGACTGTTAATGGAATAGAAATCAGAGAACAGGAATACAGAGAAGCTGAGGCAGAGAGAGATAAAAGGATCTCTAGGAATGAAAGAATATTAAGAGAACTGTGTGACAAATCCAAATGGAACAATATTCGCATTATAGAAGTACCAGAAGAAGAAAAGAAAGATAAAGGGATAGAAAGTGTCTTTGAAGAAATAATTGCTGAAAACGTCCCCATGCTGGGGAAGGAAATAGTCTCTCAGACCAGAGAAGCCCACAGATCTTCTAACACGAGGGACCCAAGGAAGACAACACCAAGACACATAATAATTAAGACGGCAAAGATCAAAGATAAGGACAGAATATTAAAGGCAGCTAGAGAGAGAAAAAAGATCACCTACAAAGGAAAACGCATCAGACTATCATCAGACTTCTCAACAGAAACCATACAGGCCAGAAGAGAATGGCATGATATATTTAACGTAATGAAACAGAAGGGCCTTGAACAAAGAATATTGTATCCAGCACGATTATCATTTAAATTTGAGGGAGGGATTAGATAATTCCCAGACAAGCAAAAGCTAAGAGAGTTTGCCTCCAATAAACCAGCTCTACAGGATATCTTAAAGGGACTGCTCTAGAGGGAAGCACTCCTAAGGCTAAAAAGATGTCACCAGAGAAAATAAAATCATAGCAAAGAAAGCAGACAATTCAAATACTAACTAAAGGCAAAGAATAAAACACGTAGCATATAAAGAATGGAGGAAGAGGAATAAGAAGGGAGAGAAATAAAGAATCATCAGACTGTGTTTACAATAACTAAACAAGAAAGTTAAGTTAGATTGTTAGATAGTAAAGAAGCTACCCTTGAACCTTTGATAACCACGCACCTAAAGCCAGCAATGGCAATAAGTACATATCTATCGATAATCACCCTAAATGTAAATGGATTGAATGCACCAATCAAAAGACACAGAGTAATAGAATGGATAAAAAACCAAGACCCATCTATATGCTCAGTACAAGAGACTCACCTGAAACCCAAAGATATACACAGACTAAAAGAAGTGAAGGGATAGAAAAAGATATTTAATGCAAACAACAAGGAGAAAAGAGCAGGTGTTGCAGTACTTGTAACACACAAAACAGACTTCAAAACAAAGAAAGTAGCAAGAGATGTAAGGAGGACATTACATAATGATAAAGGGGTCACTCCAACAAGAGGATACAACCATTTAAATAAAATATATATGCACCCAACAGAGGAGCACCGACACATCTGAAACAAATATTTAGAGAATTAAAGGAGGAAATAGAAAGCAGTGCATTCATTTTAGGAGACTTCAACACACGACTCACTCCAAAAGACAGATCAACCAGACAGAAAGTAAGTAAAGACACAGAGACACTAAACAACACACTAGAACAGATGGACCTAACAGACTTCTACAGAACTTTACACCCAAAAGCAACAGCATATACATTCTTCTCAAGTGCACATGGAACATTTTCCAGAACAGACCACATACAATCCCACAAAAAGAACCTCAGTAAATTCCAAAATATTGAAATTCTACCAACCAACTTCCCAGATCACAAAGGTATAAAACTAGAGTTAAATTTTAGAAAGAAATCAAAAAGGCTCACAAATACATGGAGACTTAACTACATTCTCCTAATTAATCAATGGGTTAACGACCAAATCAAAACAGAAATCAAAGAATATATGGAGACTAATGACAACAACACAAAGCCACAACTTCTGTGGGACGCAGCAAAGGCAGTTCTAAGAGGAAAGTATATTGCAATCCAGGCCTATTCAAAGAAGGAAGAACATTCCCAAATGAATAGTCTAAAGACACAATTACTGAAATTGGAAAAAGAAGAACAAATGAGTCTCAGAATCACCAGAAGGAGGAACATAATAAAGATCAGAGAAGAAATAAATAAAATTGAGAGGAATAAAACAATAGAAAAAAATCAATGAAACCAAGAGTCAGTTCTTTGAAAAAATAAACAAAATAGATAAACCCCTAGCCAGACTCATTAAGAGAAAAAGAGAATCTACACACATAAACAGAATAAGAAATGAAAAAGGAAAAATCAGGACGGACCCCACAGAAATACAAAGAATTATAAGAGAATATTATGAGAATCTATATGCAAACAAGCTGGAAAACCTAGAAGAAATGGACAACTTTTTAGAAAAATACAACCTTCCAAGACAGACCAAGCAAGAAACAGAACACCTAAACGGACAAATCACCAGCAACGAAATTGAATTGGTAATCAAAAAACTAAACAAGAACAAAACCCCTGGACCAGATGGATTCACCTCTCAATTCTACCAGACATATAGAGAAGAAATAACACCCATTGTCCTTAGTGTTTTCCAAAAAATTGAAGAGGAAGGAATACTTTCAAACTCACTCTAATACCAAAACGTGGCAAAGACCGCACCAAAAAAGAAAATTACAGACCAATATCCCTGATGAACGTAGATGCAAAAGTACTCAACAAAATATTAGCAAACCAAATTCAAAAATACATCAAGAGGATCATACATCATGATCAAGTGGGATTCATCTCAGGGATGCAAAGATGGTACAACATTTGAAAATCCATCAACATCATCCACCACATCAACAAAAAGAAGAACAAAAACCACATGATCATCTCCATAGATGCTGAAAAAGCATTCGACAAAATTCAACATCCATTCATGATAAAAACTTTCAACAAAATGGGTATAGAGGGCAAGTACCTCAACATCATAAGGACATATATGACAAACCCACAGCTAACATCATACTTAACAGCGAGAAGCTTTTCATCTAAGATCGGTAACAAGACAGGGATGCCCACTCTCTCCACTGTTATTCAACATAGTACTGGAGGTCCTAGCCATGGCAATCAGACAAAACAAAGAAATACAAGGCGTCCAGACTGGTAAAGAAGAAGTCAAATTGTCACTATTTGCAGATGACATGATACTGTACATAAAAAACCCTAAAGACTCCACTCCAAAACTACTAGAACTATCTGAATTCAGCAAAGTTGCAGGATACAAAATTAAGACACAGAAATCTGTTGCTTTCCTATACACTAATGATGAACTGACAGAAAAGAGAAATCAGGAAAACAATTCCATCCACAACTGCATCAAAAAGAATAAAATACCTAGGAATAAACCTAATGAAGGAAGTGAAAGACCTATACTCTGAAAACTACAAGATACTCCTAAGAGAAATTAAAGAGGACACTAACAAATGGAAATTCATCCGAAGCTCTTGGCTAGGTAGAATAAATATTGTCAAAATGACTATACTACCTAAAGCAATCTACTGATTCAATGCAATCCCTTTCAAAATACCAACTGGTTTCTTCAATGAACTGGAACAAATAATTCTAAAATTCATATGGAACCACAAAAGACCCCAAATAGCCAAAGCAATCCTGAGAAGGAGGAATAAAACGGGGAATTATGCTCCCTGACTTCAAGCTCTACTACAAAGCCACAGTAATCAAGACAATTTGGTATTGGCACAAAAACAGACCCACAGACCAGTGGAACAGAATAGAAAATCCAAACATTAACCCAAACATATACAGTCAATTAATATTTGATAAAGGAGCCTTGGATATACAATGGGGAGATGACAGCCTCTTCAGCAGCTGGTGTTGGAAAAACTAGACAGCTACATGTAAGAGAATGAAACTGGACTACTGTCTAACCCCATACAAAAAGTAAACTCAAAATGGATCAAAGACCTGAATGTAAGTCATGAAACCATAAAACTCTTAGAAAAAAACATAGGCAAAAATCTCTTGGACATAAATGTGAGCGACTTCTTCATGAACGTATCGCCCCGGGCAAGGGAAACAAAAGCAAAAATGAACAAGTGGGACTATATCAAGCTGAAAAGCTTCTGTACAGCAAAGGACACCATCAGTAGAACAAAAAGACATCCTACAGTATGGGAGAATATATTCATAAATGACATATCCGATAAAGGGTTGACATCCAAAATATATAAAGAACTCATGCACCTCAACAAACAAAAAGCAAATAATCCAATTAAGAAATGGGCAGAGGACATGAATAGACATTTCTCCAAAGAAGAAATTCAGATGGCCAACAGGCACATGAAAAGATGCTCCACATCGCTAATCATCAGAGAAATGCAGATTAAAACCACAATGAGATATCACCTCACACCAGTGAGGATGGCCAACATCCAAAATACAAACAACAACAAATGTTGGTGAGGATGTGGAGAAAGGGGAGCCCTCCTACACTGCTGGGGGGAATGTAAATTAGTTCAACCATTGTGGAAAGCAGTATGGAGGTTCCTCAAAAAACTCAAAATAGAAATACCATTTGACGCAGGAATCCCACTCCTAGGAATTTACCCTAAGAATGCAGCAGCCCAGTTTCAAAAAGACAGATGCACCCCTATGTTTATCGCAGCACTATTTACAGTAGCCAAGAAATGGAAGCAACCTAAGTGTCCATCAGTAGATGAATGGATAAAGAAGATGTGGTACAGATACACAATGGAACATTATTCAGCTGTAAGAAGAAAACAAATGCTACCATATGCAACAACATGGATGGAGCTAGAGGGTATTATGCTCAGTGAAATAAGCCAAGCGGAAAAAGACAAGTATCAAATGATTTCACTCATATGTGGAGCATAAGAGCAAAGAAAAGAACTGAAAGAAAAAACCAGCAGCAGAATCACAGAACCTAAGAATGGACTAATAGTTACCAAAGGGATAGGGACTGGGGAGGATGGGTGGGAAGGGAAGGACAAGGGGGAAAAGGGGGCATTAGGATTAGCAGATGTAATGTTGAAGGGGTGCGGGGAGGGCTGTACAACTCAGAGAAGACAAGTAGTGATTCTACAGCATCTCACTACGCTGATGGACAGTGACTGTAATGGGGTTGGTGGGGGGGACCTGATTAAGTGGGTAGTTTAATAACCATAATATTGCACATGTAATTGTAGATTAATGATACCAAAATAAATTAAAGAAAAAACAGAAAATCAAATAAATTACTGGTGCCAGTGGACTCCTGTTTAAACTGGGATGTCTGTTTCTAATGTAAATTCATTAAATGTGGTATTGGCTAATAAAGATAGATTTTTAAGAAATATATTTTAAAAATAATTTAATTCCTAGTTCATAAAGATATTTTTTAACGTGACCAAAAATTTTTTTAAAAAGCCTTAAAAGTATTTCAGACAAAAACAATGGTTCCTCTTTAATCTATGTAGTAAATGTATTAGTAGTAATTTCATGATAAATCAACCATCCTTACTTTCTTGACACAAATTCAACCTGGTTCAAAATATATAGTTCTTAATATAACGTTAATTTTATTTGCTAATACTTGGGGGTTTTGTTTCTATAGTTGTGTGATTGGTTTATAACTTTCTGTACTGTTAAATTTTATTATCTGAGTTAAATCAGTTTTGTTCCATGTGTTGGGAAGGGTTTTATACTCTGCATGTTTTATTGCCTGGATTATCTGTTCACAGAAACAGGACAAGGCTTGCCCATTAAACTGTCAGGAGTAGAATCTTTTTTAAAGTGATTTTTGGACTTTTTATTTCTTCCAAAGTATTACGCTTTCCAAGTTTTCTACTTTAAAAAAATCATTTTGGTAATTTATATTTCCCCCCAAATAATTTCTTTCATCAGTATTTTCAAATCCCTTAACATAACTGCTCTATAGTAACCTGACAATTTTTTTAAATTTCTGTATTTAAAAAGATCCTCTAGCATTCCTAATATTCTAACATTTTACTAAGTGACTTCCTACAGTTTGTTTATCATGGTCAATCTATATGGATTTTTCAGTTTTATTACTTTTCTATCTTTGGTTCTGTTCAAATTTGTTTTTTATTATTATTTCTTCTCTTGCTATTCCTTTCCCAGCTTTGGGAGGTGAATTCATTGTGTTTCATTCCATTTTATAATAATAAAAACATATATACAACTTTGGCGGCAACCCATATATATGTGTCTGTGTACATATATGGGAAATTATAATTTTTTTGTAATTTTTAATATTCATTAGTTTAGGTTTCTGCTTTCATAACTATCTGGAAAAAGAAGTGCCAGCTGGACTTTTTATTAATTTCAAATTTTATTGCACTGTGGCAAGATACAATGGTCTGTCAAATCTTCTTTGTAGACTATATTGAGATTATTCCATTTTCTAGTCTGGTTACTGGCTGTAAATGTTCCATGAGTGTCTGAGAAGGCGTATTCTCTATTTGTAATGTACCCAGTGTCAGAGCTGAAGTAATGTAAAGAAGGCATTCACTTAAGGGGGTGGCATAGATGGGAAATTGGTTATATATGGGAGATTGATCACATAAGTAAACTATGTAAAGGATAATGGGAGCAGAAGGACTTCCAGAAGACTGTTCAGGTTTGTAAGGAACTATCAAACTGTCTTCCAAAGTGCCTGCATTATTTTGCATTCCTATTAACAATGAGTTTGAGTCCCTGTAGCTCTGCATCCTTTGTCAGAAACTTGGATTATCACCACCTTTTTGTATTGTAGCCATTCTAAAAGGTGTGTAATGCTCTGTAACTCCAGGGAGAGGAAATCCCAGGGCAAAACACCTCTAAAACTGAAATCAGTCAATGGGAGAAATAAAGTTTAAAGCCCATTTATTGCTTACAAACTGCAGTCCGGGTCTGTTTCTCTCTCCTGATCCAGCAGAAGCCAACCAGCCTTCCCCTTAACCTCTCAAGTTCAGATAAGCCCTCCTGTTGTCCAGGTTAATTACCCATTGATATGGAGATGAACTCTTCTCCACCCCTGAGGAATGCCTATTGATATGCAGATGCACTAAAGCCATACTTCTCTCCACCCCTGAGGATGCACTAAAGCCAGGGGACATATTCTGGAAATACTACAAATTTACTCACATGCTCTTTCACTGTTGCTTTAATTTACAATTCCCTAATGACAAACAACATTATCTTGTTATATTCTTATTTGCCTTCCATATACATTCTTTGCTAATTAAGGTGTCTGTTCATACCTTTCCCCACTATCTAACTGGTCTGTTTGTTTTGAGTTCTTTTTATATGTTGGATACAAGTCTAGGTAGTAAAGAATTTAAATTTACCAAATGAAAGGTTTGGCTTTTTGCCCTTAGCTCCTGAGAGGTAATCTCTAAACAGGTGTAATGTCTTGCCTGATTAAAGTGTCTTTGTTTAACTGGGGACACTGGGCCAACCAGATAGTAACAATATGATTTAGGGTGGAGGCTTTGAGTTCTATCAACAGTGAGTCTTAGGGTGGGATGTTTGGGTCATGCCTATCAGCTAGACCTCCTGAGGGACTGGAGACTTAAATCAGCCACATGATAGCTGGTCAGATTTACATGATCAAACCCCAGTAAATATTTTACACACGAAAGCTCATGTGAGCTTCTCTGGCTGGCAATAATCCATGCAAGCCATCAAACATCAATACTGGAAAAATAATGCTGTGCATGTCTCCATGTGGAGAGGACAACCAGATATTCACATTTGGTATTTTTCTGGACTCCACCCTACGTGGCTTTTTGCTGGACTGATTTTAGTCTGTATCCTTCAACTGTAATACACCACAACTGTGAGTGTAACAGCTTGGTGGTAAAACTGTGTAACATTTCCAGAATATCTCCCCTGGCTTTAGTTCATCTGCATATCAACAGGCACTCAAGGGTGGAGAAAAGTATGGCTTTAGTTCATCTTCATCATTCCTCAGGGGTGGAGAGAAGTTCATCTCCATATCAATGGGTAATTACCTGGGCAACAGAGGGCTTATCTGTACCTGAAAGGTGAGGGGGAGGGCCGTTTTTGCTTCTGCTGGAGCAGGAAAGAGAGAAGGGCCTCTGAATTCTGTGCCCTTTGAGAGAATTTTCAAACCTAAGGGTGGATTTTGGAGACCCTTGAACATGCAACTGGTATCAGAAGTAAGGGCAGCCTTTTCTGCACTGCTCTTTAATTTTGCAATTGGTTAACCTGACAAAGTCCTTTATCAAATATATGTTTTGCTGTTCTATCTAAAAAATCATTGCCAATTCCTACCTAGATTTTCTCCTATTTTTCTTCTAGAAGTTTTGTCTTCTTATGTTTTACATTTAAGCCTGTTATCCATTTTGAGTTAATTTAAGTTAGAAAGGTATAAGGTCTCTGTCTACATTCATTTTTTTTGCATGTGGACTTCAATTCTTCCAACCTCATTTGTTGAAAACACTATCCTTTTCTCCACTGAGTTTTCCTCCTTCGTGAAAGATCAGTTGACTACATTTTTGTAGGTCATTTCTGGGCTATTCTGCTCCACTAATCTATATATCTATTCTTTTACTAATCCTATACTGAACCGATTACTGTTGCTTTATAGTAAGTACAAAACCAGGTAGTGTAAGTCTTGGATATTGTTTTTTTTTTTACCCAACTTTAGTCTCGGTCTTTAAAACCTACATGCTAATATATTCATTTTTATTTCAATAATAAGCCTTAATTCTGTCACTATATTACTCTTGCTGCTCTTTAATATTATCTCCCTTATTTTCTGTCCTTTGTTAATAACACTGAAGACATTTCCTTTTTCCTAAAAATACTGTAAATATTTTTCCATTGTCTTTTTAGTAATGAATAGAAAATATGTGATTAGTCCTATTTATATCTTTTTGTAGC
Source organism: Smutsia gigantea (assembly GCA_032199065.1). Lineage (NCBI taxonomy): Eukaryota > Metazoa > Chordata > Mammalia > Pholidota > Manidae > Smutsia > Smutsia gigantea. The sequence goes on along the minus strand of JAVSCE010001818.1, from coordinate 122,017 downwards.
AGTCTCCATCCCTTGCCTGGATGCTTAAAGTAGATCTTTTAATTCTCAAAATTTTCAACCTGATATATCTAGTATTCTCCATATACTATTAAAGTCTTTTGAACTATAAACTGAGATCTTAAGCTCAAGGATGTTGTCTTCCATTTTACCTTTGATTACTACTTCTTTTCTATTTATTATTCTCCTTTATTCAGGAATACTATTTCTCTACATACTGACTCTTTATTTCTCAGAACTATCATTTTCATCTTTTTGATCCTTTCTGCTGCTGCATTTTGAAAAATATTCTCCAACTTCTCTTGATTTTGAGTCCTGTCTTTTGACTCCTTCATTGTGGATTTTAATAGTATACTGAATTTCATTATCTTTATGAGTTCTGAGTCTTGAAAAAATTATAAATGCAGAAAAGTACGAAAGAATGATTCAAGATCCTTTGTAATCATCCTTATTTCCTCTAGCTCCAAGGTTCTGGAGTCAGTCTACCTAGATTCAAATGTGAAACCTACTCCTTACTAGTTTTATAATCTTAGGGAAATGAGCTAATTAATTCACAAAGGGTTTTAATACAGTACCTGGTACTCAATAAATATTTAACTATTTTTACTGTAATTTTTGCTGTTATCTGAGTTGATTTCCTTCTAAGTCTTTTCCATAGTACTTTAGATTCATTAAATAATTTTGAGAAGTAAATACCATCTAATATCTTATTTCCTGTCTCAATTTTTTTCCAAATATGATTTTCCTTTGTGTCTTTTAAGATTTCCTTCTTTCATTTGGCAGAATTTTTTCATAAGCCCATGATGGCTTAAAAAAAGAAATGCTGTCTATTATTTGAGTTGAGAAAACCATCCAGGTTTGGTGTTTGCTAAGAAAAAGGATAAATTCTAATTGGTCTCTCTCCTTTACTGTTCACCTGGGCACTATTTGACTTTTTAATTCACAGCTCTTAAATTGGAGAAAAGACTGATTCACATAACGCTTAGATTAAATTTCTGGTGTTAAGCAGTCATATATTATGGCTTTCACCTACTTTGTAGATTAATGATCTCTCTTGAGGATCCATTAAAATTATACACTCTCTCCAGAGCACAGAATTTTGCTCCCCAATTCAGTCTGTCATGGATCTAAGTCAATCCATGGATCCTAGGTTAAGGATCCCTGATTTACTCTGGCCCTCAAGAACTCAGTAAAGCTCTCCCACTCCTTTTGCCTTATGATGTATGTGACTAGACACACTTAATCCTGGGTACTTTGAAACAGAATACAGTGCCTCCCTAAACAAAAGAAGGGCCTAACCAAGAGTTGTTTCAGCTGGTAACTGGTAAAAAGCAGTTACTAAACCACTCTCTTTATTCTTGTAAATATTTGAAAATTTCCAAAATAAAAGGCTTCATTTCTGCATTTTGAATTAGGGCCAAAAAATGCATACCACCCCCATGGATTTTCCTCTCTCTGCTCCTTCCTACTACTACTCCATTCACATCTGAAAATGCACCATAACCAGTTCACTTCTGCTCTTGCCTTTACAGAACTGTGGTCACCAAGGGAAGTAGAGAGTTAATGATAAGAGAGATGGGGGGGAGAAAAGGAGCCCTGGATGCTACAGATAAAGTTCCAACACCACAGTGGGTAGCTGCCAAGTTTCTGGTTGGCAAAGATCCCACTTCCTTAAGTTGTAGGTATACAGTAGAGATGCACAGAAAATCTACCTCTTTCCTGCCTATACCAGCTAGCTATTCTGTCCCAGGGATCTTTCTACTTTTACTGAGAGAAAATCTGTCTGGCGTATTTTAATTTGTATTTCTAGTTTCTGATTCTATTTGTGACTCTGCTTCTCTGTATTTTCACCATGACCATGGGATAACAGAGGAGATTCAGCTGGGTCCCACTAGTCGGCTACTTACTAAACCCAGGCTTCCTGTAGGTTGAATTCTTGAGGCTAAAAGGTCCTACAATAATCTGGCACATGTTCAACCTGGTGAAAGAAATAGTTCAGATCTACACTTGCCTCCCTTAACTCTCAACTACACAACAATTTTACATAAACAGAAATATGCTTATTGATATTATTGAGCATATATAAAACTTCATAGTAAAAAAGAAAATGTTACTTTCTCTGAAGGAAGCACTAATCCAGGTTAACAATGTCAAGAAACTGCCAACAGATGTAAGGTTTAAAGTGAAGCATTGTAGCAGCCAATTATAAATATTCAAGTTCCACCACAGTAAAATACACATGAAAAACTGGTGAGCAAATATGCGAATTATCAGAGACACTCTCAAAATTAACTGAAAAATAAGCACACAAACACTATTAAAACCAGTTAGCATAAGGGGTAGACTGAGATTACTTAGAAGTATAGTGCCTTACATTTTTTCTGGTCTTGTCAATAATGTTCCATGTTAATCAAAATTTTCCTGATTAAGACATGAATGCAAAGCAATGAGTTTAGAAGACCGACCTCTGATCTGAAAGATGTGATTTGAATTGTTTCTACTACCTGGGAAAGTTAGTTAACTGTTCTGAGTCTCAGCTTTCTCATCTCTGAAATGGGTGTAATAATAGTACTTATCTAACAAGGAGGTTGTGAGAACTATATGAAATAATGAACATAAAGAGCTTATTAGCAGAGTTCCTGGCAACAGCACTCAAAACAACAGACTTGTTACAATAAGTTAGACAGTTAATCCCTTGAAAATGCTGAGATAAAACAAATGATACTTTGGGTAAAAAAAAAAGAAATAAACTAAAATATTTTAAGTAAATTACAGACCACTATCCCTCAAAAATTCTAAATAAAATTTTACCAAACTGAATCCAAGAATACATAAAAAGTCTGATATATCAAGCCTAAGTGAAGTTTATCCCAGTGTTTATGCAATATTGGTTTAATTAATCATAAAATGAATCAGTGTAATTCACCATGCAGCAACAGAATAAAAAAACAAAACTACACTTTCATCTTGATACATACAGGTAAGGTATTTGACCAAATTTAACAACCATTTATAATAATAACTTTTAGTAGACAAGGAACAGATATGAACTTCTTCAATGTGCTAAAAGGCAACTACAAAAAAAACCTATATAGTTAAAAAACACACTTAATGGTAAAAAACTGAATGTTTTTTCCCTAAGATCGGAATAAGACAATGATGTCCACTTTCACTACTTCAACACTGAATGGGAGACTTAGCTGGTGCAGTCAAGAAAAAGGAAAAAAGGCACAAAAATAAGAAAGGAATAGGAAAACTGACAACATGTTCTTCGTCTATGTGGAAAATCCTATGGAAGCTATAAAAATTTACTACTAGTGAGTTTATTAGCAAGGCTACAGGCAAGGTCAATATACAAAAATCAACTGTATTTCTATATTCGAGCAATTAAAAAGTAAAGGTTGAAATAAAAAGATAATTGACAGTAACATCAAAATTATTAAATACTTAGGGACAAATTTAACAAACTATGTATAATGAAAACAATTTGCTCAGGGGAACTTTAGACTTAAATTAATGGACCATGCTTATAAACTGGAAGATTAAATATTGCTGACATATGAATTCTTCCCACTTCCATCTATAGATTCAAACCAATCCCAATCAAATCTCAACAGGTACTTCTGTAGAAATTTACAAGCTCATTCTAAAATTTATATAAAAACTCAAGAGACCGGGGGGATTCAAGATGGCGGCATGAGAGGTGACACAAAGAACTTCAACTTCTCCCTAAATCACAAATACTACAAAAATATAGTTAATACAACTAACCCTAAAACAGCAACAAGAAAGAAGGCTGAACCAGACTGCATACAGACCTCACGAACAGAGCAGACCTCACGAACAGAGCAGACCGCACAAAACAGGGTAAAGTAGGAAAGCCTTAATCCAGCAGGACGCAAGCCCTTCCCCCACCCCAGCTCAATGGCAGGAAGAAGAGAAACGGAGCTGGGAGGTGGGAGGAAACTTGGGACTAATGAACACCTGGCCCTAGAGATCTGCTTTCTGAGTGGAAGCCTATATATTGTGTGGTGCTCTGGGCGTGGGGGAGCTCGGATGGGCAGAGTGTTTGGGAGACTGACATTCCAGCCCTATGTGGAGGGGAGGATCCACAGCCGGCCGCTCTATGTCAGAGGAGGGGCGGGCAGTCTGAGGGGATTCCTAGCAGCGAGAGGGTTGCTGAACAGGCGGGGTTTGCACGGAGCTTGCTGCACGGCAGAAGGGAGAGCTGGACAAGGTTGTCTGGGCGCGCTCTGCCCACCTGAATAGGAACTTTGAGGAGCTTCAGGTGCTCCATCACCCTGCGGCCTACTCAGCTCTGAGACCCCCGCCCAGTGACACACAGCCTGTCGAGCCTTCCTACTGGCCTGCAGTCACCTGCTCGTAAACCGGCAGTCAATGCACTGCCATTGGCCAGCCAGGGGGAGGCCCCGCCTACAAAAGCTAGAGATGCAAAGCACAGACGCTTACACCTGTGTGCTTGGCCCACTGGCTCTGACACTGGAGAAAGGAACTACAGACAGGAATCAGGAAATAGATATTTCCTCCCACCAGGCACCTGCTCAGCTCTCCTACAACCACCCACGTCACTCTAGGGGCTGAGCAGCTCCAGAGAATGCAGTTTCTGCGCACTAGTGTGTACCACACAGAAATATGAAACGTAAAAAGAACATGGTACACACCAAAATCTCACAAACCCCAGAAAAAGGGCCAAATGAAACTGAACTCAATCTTCCTGATAGTTCAAAATAAAAATTATAAACATGCTTATGGAGGTACAGAAAAATATTCAAGAACTCAGTAACAAATTTAAGTCAGAGATTCAATCATTAAGAAATTCCATATCTGAAATGAAACATACAATGGACGGATTTAAAAGCAGATTAGATGTAGCAGAAGAGAGAGTAAATGGAATAGAAATTAGAGAAGAGGAATACAAAGAAGCTGAGGCGTAGAGAGAAAAAAGAATCTCTAAAAATGAAAGAATATTGAGAAAACTGTGTGACCAGTTCAAACGGAACAATATTTGCATAATAGGGGTACCAGAAGAGAGAGAGAGAAAAAGGGATAGAAAGTGTCACTGAAGAGGTAACTGCTGAAAACTTCCCCAATCTGGGGAAGGAGATAGTCTCCCAGGCCATGGAGATGCACAGGTCTCCCAACACAAGAGACCCAAGGAAGACAACATCAAGACATATAATTAAAATGGCAAAGATCAAGGATAAAGACAGACTTTTAAAAGCATCCAGAGAGAGAAAAAATATCACATACAAAGGAAAACCCATGAGGCTATCATCAGACTTCTCAACAGAAACCTAACAGGCCAGAAGGGAGTGAGTGGCATGATATCTTTAACGCTATGAAGCAGAAGGGCCTTGAACCAACAATACTCTACCTGCAAGGTTATCATTTAAATTTGAAGGAGGGATTAAACAATTTTCAGATAAGGAAAATCTGAGAGCATTTACCTCCCACAAACGACCTCTACAGTGCATTTTGGAGGGACCCCTATAGATGGAAGTATTCCTAAGACTAAATAGATGTCACCCAAGGGATAGACAAAGAGTACAGAACATGATTCATAACATACAAAGAATGGAGGAAGAAAAAGGAGGAAAAAAAAAAGAATCTTTACGTTGTGTTTGTAATGGCACACAAAGTGAGTTAAATTAGACTGTTAGATAGCAAAGGAATTACCGTTAAACCTTTGGTAACCATGAATCTAAACCCTGCAATGGCAATAAGTACATACCTATCGATAATCACCCTAAATGTAAATGGTCTGAATGCACCAATCAAAAGACGTAGAGTCACTGAATGGATAAAAAAAGAAGACCAACTATATGCTGCCTACAAGAGACTCACTTCAAACCCAAAGACATACACAGACTAAAAGTGAAGGGATGGAAAAAGATATTTCATGCAACTAATAGGGAGAAAAGAGCAGGAGTTACAGTGCTTGCATCAGACAAAACAGACTTCAAAACAAAGAAAGTCACACGAGGCAAATAAGGACATTACAAAATGATAAAGGGATCAGTCCAACAAGAGGATTTAACTATTATAAATATCTATGCACCCAACACAGGATCACCTACATAGGTGAAAAAACTACTAACAGAATTAAAGGGGAGAATAGAATGCAATGCATTCATTCTAGGAGACTTCAACACACCACTCACTCCAAAGGACAGATCAACCAGATAAAAAATAGACAGAGGCACTGAACAACATATTAGAACAGATGGACCTAAGGGACATCTACAGAACACTCCATCCAAAAGCAACAGGATACACATTCTTCTCAAGTGCACATAAAACATTTTCAAGAATAGATCATATACTAGACCACAAAAAGAACCTCAGTAAATTCAAAAGGATTGAAATTGTACCAACCAGCTTCTCAGATAACAAAGGTATGAAACTAGAAATAAATTACTCAAAGAAAACGAAAAAGCCCACAAACACATGAAGGCTTTATAACATGCTCCTAAATTATCAATGGATTAAAGACCAAATAAAAAGAGATCAAGGCCACGCTCCTGCATGCTCTGGGAAGGGAAACCAGACTCGGCTCAAGATGGTGGCCTGAGTAGGTGGTGGAAATCCCTTCCGAAAACCATATAGATTCTAGATATACACAGACTAAAAGTGAAGGGATGGAAAAGATATTTCATGCAAACAACAAGGAGAAAAAAGCAGGTGTTGCAGTACTTCTATCAGACAAAATAGACTTCAAAACGAAGAAAGTAGCAAGAGATAAAGAAGGACATTACATAATGATAAAGGGGTCAGTCCAACAAGAAGATATAACCATTATAAATATATATGCACCCAACACAGGAGGGCCAGCATATATGAAACAAATACTAACAATTAAAGGAGGAAATAGACAGCAATGCATTCATTTTAGGAGACTTCAACACACCACTCACTCCAAAGGACAGATCAACCAGACAGAAAATAAGTAAACACACAGAGGCACTGAACAACACTCTAGAACAGATGGACTTAACAGACATCTACAGAACTCTACACCCAAAACCAGCAGTATACACATTCTTCTCAAGTGCACATGGAACATTTTCCAGAATAGACCACATACTACGCCACAAAAAGGACCTCAGTAAGTACAAAAATATTGAAATTCTACTAATCAACTTCTCAGATCACAAAGGTATAAAACTAGAAATAAACTGTGCAAAGAAAACAAAAAGGCTCACAAACACACAGAGGCTCAACAACATGCTCCTAAATAATCAATGGATCAACAACCAAATTAAAACAGAGATCAAGCAATATATGAAGACAAATGACAACAACAACACAAAGCCCCAACTTGTGTGGGACGCAGCAAAGGCAGTTCTAAGAAGAAAGAACACTGCAATTCAGGCCTATTTAAAAAAGGAAGAACAATCCGAAATGAATAGTCTAAAGTCACAATTATTGAAATTGGAGAAAGAAGAACAAATGAGGCCAAAAGTCACCAGAAGGAGGGACATAATAAAGATCAGAGAAGAAATAAATACAATTGAGAAGAATAAAACAATAGAAAAAATCAGTGAAACCAAGAGATGATTCTTTGAAAAAATAAACAAAGTAGATAAACACCTAGTGAGACTTATCAAGAGAAAAAGAGAATCTACACACATAAACAGAATCACAAATGAGAAAGGAAAAATTACGATGGACCCCACAGAAATACTAAGAATTATTAGAGAACACTATGAAAATCTATATGCTAACAAGCTGAAAAACCTAAAAGAAATAGACAACTTTCTAGAAAAATACAACTTTCCAAGACTGACCAAGGAAGAAAGAGAAAATCTAAATAGACCAATTACCAGCAACGAAATTCAATTGGTAATCAAAAAACTACCCAAGAACAAAACTTTGGGCCAGATGGGTTCACCGCTGAACTTTTTCAGATATATAGAGAAGACATAATACCCACTCTCATTAAAGTTTTCCAAAAAATAGAAGAGGAGGAAATACTTTCAAACTCATTCTATGAACCAGCATCACTTTAATATTAAAACCAGGCAAAGACCCCACCAAAAAGAAAATTACAGACCAATATCCCTGATGAATGTAGATGCAAAAATACTCAACAAAATATTAGCAAACCGAATTCAAAAACACATTAATACTATCATACACCATGATTAAGTGGGATTCATCTCAGGGATGCAAAGATGATACAGTAATCAAAAATCTATCAACATCACCCACCACATCTACAAGAAGAAGGGCAAAAATCACATGATAATCTCCATAGATTCTGAAAACCATTTGACAAAATTCAACATCCATTCATGATAACAACTCTTTAAAAAATGGGTATAGAGGGCAAGTACCTCAACATAATACAGGCCATATATGACAAACCCACAGCTAACATTATACTTAACAGCAAGAAGCTGAAAGCTTTTCATCTAAGATGGGGAACAAGACAGGGATGCCCACTCACTCCACTGTTATTCAACATAGCACTGGAGGTCCTAGCCACGGCAATCAGACAAAACCCGGAAATACAAGGCATCCAGTCTGGTAAAGAAGAAGTGAAACTGTCATTATTTGCATATGACATGTCATTGTACATAAAAAATACTAAAGACTCCATTCCACAACTACGAAAACTAATATCTGAATTTAGCAAAGTTGCAGGATACAAAATTAATACACAGAAATCTGTTGCTTTCCTATACACTAACGATGAGCTAACAGAAAGAGAAATCAGGAAAACAATTCCATTCACAATTACATCCAAAAGAATAAAATACCTGGGAATAAATACCTAACGAAGAAAGTGAAAGACCTATACCCAGAAAACAAGAAGACACTCCTAAGAGAAATAAAGAGGACACTAAGAAATGGAAATTCATCCCATTCTCTTAGCTAGGAAGAATAAATATTGTCAAAATGGCTGTACTACCTAAAGGAATCGAGAGATTCAATGTAATCCCTATCAAAATACCAACAGCATTCTTCAACGAACTGGATCAAATAGTCCTAAAATTCATATGGAACTACAAAAGACCCCAAATAGCCAAAGCAATGCTGAGAAGGAAGAATAAAACAGGGGGAATTACGCTCCCTGACTTCAAGCTCAACTACAAAGACACAGTAATCAAGACAATTTGGTACTCGCACAAGAACAGACACACAGACCAGTGGAAAAGAATAGAGTCCAGAGATTAAACCAAACATATACGGTCAATTAATATACCATAAAGGAGCCACAGATATACAATGGGGAAATGACAGCCTCTTCAACAGGTGGTGTTGGCAATACTGGACAGCCACATGTAAGAGAATGAAACTGGATCACTGTCTAACCCCATACACAAAATAAATTTAAAATGGATCAAAGACCTGAATGTAAGTCATGAAACCATAAAACTGTTAGAACAAAACATAGGCAAAAATCTCTTGGACATAAACATGTGCAACTTCTTCATGAACATATCTCCACGGGAAGGGAAATAAAAGCAAAAATGAACAAGTGGGAGTATATCAAACTAAAAAGCTTCTGTACAGCAAAGGACACCACCAGTAGGACAGAAACATATCCTACAGTACGGGAGAATATATCCATAAATGACATATCCAATAAGGGGTTGACATCCAAAATATATAAAGAGCTTATGCACCTCAACAAACAAAAGCAAATAATCCAATTTAAAAATGTGCAGAAAATATAAATAGACACTTCTCGAAAGAAATTCAGATGGCCAACAGGCACATGAAAAGACGCGCCACATTGCTCATCATCAGAGAAATGCAAATTAAAACCACAATGAGATACCACCTCACACCAGTAAGGATGGCCACCATCCAAAACAAACAACAAATGTTGGCGAGGATGTGGAGAAAAGGGAACGCTCCTACACTGCTAGTAGGAATGCAAATTAGTTCAACTATTGTGGAAAGCAGTATGGAGGCACCTCAAAAAACTCAAATTAAAAATACCATTTGACCCAGGAATTCCACTCCTAGGAATTTACCCTAAGAATGCAGCAGCCCAGTTTGAAACAGACACATGCACCCCTATGTTTATTGCAGCACTATTCACAATAGCCAAGAAATGGAAGCAACCTAAGTGTCCATCAGTAGCTGAAAGGATAAAGATTTGGTACATATACACAATGGAATATTATTCAGCCACAAAAAGAAAATAAATTCTACCTTTTGCAACAACATGGATGGACCTAGAGGGTATTATGCTCAGTGAAATAAGCCAGGCTGAGAAAGACATTTATCAAATGATTTCACTCATTTGTGGAGTATAAGAACAAAGAAAAAAATGAAGGAACAAAACAGCAGCAGACTCACAGAACCCAAAAATGGACTAACAGTTACCAAAGGGAAAGCTATTGTGGAGTATGGGTGGGAAGGGAGGGATAAGAGGGAAAAAGGGTCATAGCAATTAGCACGTATAATGTAGCCGGGTGGGGACATGGGGAAGGCCATATAACACAGAGAAGACAAGTAGTGATTCTATAGCATCTTACTACGCAGATGGACAGTGACTGTAATGGGGTATGTGTTGGGGACTTACTTGATAATAGGGGGAGTCTAGTAACCATGATATTGCTCATGTAACTGTACATTAATAATACCAAAATAAAAATAAAAAATACCCTCTAGCTCCATCCATGTTGTTGCAAATGGTAGGATTTGTTTTCTTCTTGTGGCTGAATAATATTCCATTGTGTATATGTACCACCTCTTCTTTATCCATTCTTCTACTGATGGACACTTGGGTTGCTTCCATTTCTTGGCTATTGCAAATAGTGCTGCGATAAACATAGGGGTGCATATGTCTTTTTGAAACTGGGCTCCTGCATTCTTAAATTCCTAGGAATGGAATTCTTGGGTGAAATAGTATTTGTATTTTGAGTTTTTTGAGGAACCTCCATACTGCTTTCCACAATGGTTGAACTAATTTACATTCCCACCAGCAGTGTAAGAGGGTACCCCTTTCTCCACATCCTCACCAACATTTGTTGTTCATCTTTTCAATGGTGGCCATCATGACTGGTATGAGGTGATATTTCAGTGTTGTTTTAATTTGCATTTCTCTGGTGATCAGCGATGTGGCACAGCTTTTCATGTGCCTGTTGGCCATCTGAATTTCTTCTTTGGAAAAGTGTCTGTTCAGATGCTCTGTCCATTTTATTAACTGGATTATTTGCTTTTTGTTTGTTCAGGTGTGTGAACTTTTGTATATTTTGGATGTCAACCCCTTATCAGATATGTCATTTATGAATATATTCTCCCATACTGTAGGATGCCTTTTTGTTCTTCTGATGGTGTCATTTTTGTACAGAAGCTTTTTGGTTTTATATAGCTCTTTAATTTCTCTTAAGCGTGTCTTGTAGTTTTCAGGGTATAGGTCTTTCACTTCCTTGGTTAGGTTTATTTCTAGGTATTTTATTCTTTTGATGCAATTGTGAATGGAATTGTTTTCCTGATTTCTCTTTCTGCTAGTTCACCATTAATGTGTAGGGATGCAACAGATTTTTGTGTATTAATTTTGTATCCTGTAACTTTGATGAATTCAGATATTTGTTCTAGTAGTTTTGGAGTGGAGTCTTTAGGGTTTTTTTTATGTACAATATCATGTCATCTGCAAACAGGCACAGTTTGACTTCTTCCTTACCAATTTGGATGCCTTTTATTTCTTTGTGTTGTCTGATTGCCATGACTGGACCTCCAGTACTATGTTGAACAGAAGCAGAGAGAGTTTGCCCCTTTATCTTGTTCCTGATATTAGAGGAAAAGGTTTCAGCTTCTAGCTGTTAAGTATGATATTGGCTGTGGGTTTGTCATATATGGCCTTCATTATGTTGAGGTACTTGCCCTCTATACCCATTTTGTTGAGAGTTTTTATCATGAATGGATATTGAATTTTGTTGAATGCTTTTTCAGCATCTATGGAGATGATTGTGTGATTTTTGTCCTTCTTTTTGTTGATGTGGTGGATGATGTTGATGGATTTTCGAATGTTGTAACATCCTTGCATCCCTGGGATGAATCCTACTTGATCATGGTGTATGATCCTCTTGATGTATTTTTGAATTTAGTTTGCTAATATTTTGTTGAGTATTTTTGCATCTATGTTCATCAGGGATACTGGTCTGTAGTTTTCTATTTTTGCGGTGTCTTTGCCTGACTTTTGCATTAGAGTGATGCTGGCTTCATAGAATGAGTTTGGAAGTTTTCTCTTCTCTTCTAGTTTTTGAAAAACTTTAAGGAGAACGGGTATTATGCCTTCTCTAAATGTCTGATAAAATTCAGTGGTGAATCCATCTGGTCTGGGAGTTTTGTTCTTGGGTAGTTTTTTGATTACCAATTCAATTTCATTGCTGGTAATTGGTCTGTTTAGATTTTCTGTTTCTTCTTGGGTCATTCTTGGAAGGTTGTACTTTTCTAGAAAGTTGTGCATTTCTTCTAATGTTACCCAGTTTGTTACCATATAGTTTTTCATAGATATCTTCAATTTTATAACTACAGTCCATAGGAAAATAAAATTCACTTGAATAAAAATACACTTGACAGACTCAAACCAAATCTCATTAGCTATCATAGGACACTATATTAACATTTCAGTCTTAAACATTAAACGTATGTCATTTTTAGGATCCTTACACATGACCTTGGCTCAAATTACAATATCTTTTAATGTGTAAAATACTAGTAAAATTTTTTTTGTTATTCAGCTCCCTGGGATGAAGCTAAAATATATCTGATACAGAACTACACACTACAATGATGTTTTACCATAATTTACAACCAAAAATATGGAAAAGATTCTTCACTTCATTACTCATCAGAGAAATGCAAATTAAAACCATAATGCATTACCACTACACCAAACAGAGTATAAGGAAAGAGATAAAAAATATCAAGTATTGGCAACGATATGAGCAGCAGGGAATCTTTGTACAATGCTTGTGACATTGTAAATTGGTACTATCACTCTGGAAAAAGTAATGTGGAAGTAGCTACTAAAGCTGAGTACATGTATACCTTAACCAAACAATCCCAATCCTAGTCATATACCCTATAGAAAGAAATGCATGCATTTGTTCACCAAAGGATGTGGACCAGAATGTTAATGAGAATACTAATCATAAGATTCCAAAACTGAAAACTACCCAAGTGCCTAATGGCATTTGATAGAATGAATACATAAATTATGGTTTAGTCACACAAGGGAATATTATATAGCAAATAGAGAGGATCAAGTCCAACTCCATAGAATATGGATGAATCTCACAAACACAATGTGAGGAAGAAAAGCTGATCACAATATAAACACTGTATGATTCCATACATAAAGCACACAAAACAGACAAAAATAATCTGCTGTTTTAAGTCAGATAACAGTTACCCTTGAAAGAGAGCACAGGGTATGCTTCTGGGATGCTAGTAATATTCTGCTTCTAGATACAGGCACTAATTTGTAAAAACTTCACTGAGCTGTACATTTATATGTGTACTTTTGTCTATATATTTCAACTAAAACTTGTAACATATATAAATATATGATATGAATATTTTCATTATAAAAGTAATATACCATTAAGGATACATTATGAAATATAGAAAAGAATACATAGTACCAAAATCAATCATAACCTCATCTTCTAATGATTATTTATAATTTGACATTTCATTTTTCTATAAATTTCACATAGTTAAGGACATAAAATACATACAATTTTTTTTATTTGAGCTGTTAAATTATATCAAAACATCCCTACATAAGCAAAATCTGACTACGAAATTAGCCATCATATACATTTATACAGAATTTACTTTAAAATCACCTAGTGATACACTTTTCTGTGCAGGGCCTACTTTTTTGCTATACAAATAATGTTATGATAAGCATCTCTGTCTGCATTAATCACACATCAAAATTTACTTCCTTAGGACAGACACCTAAAGGTAACACTATAGGAACCAATGTTTTTGCATTAAAATTAGTAATAGAAAAAATACTACTATATGAGGACAGAGGTTTGAAAAAGCAACAAAATTAATAACCTTTTTCTCCTATCTTCACTAGTCTTTTCTTTTAGAAGTGCACGTTAGCTGGTAGAGTCCCCTGGTAAAGTAAAAATCCATGGTCTCAAAGTCTAAGACATGTCAAGCTTGATGACATGTCAGTATTAGACACATAGAAGATATTTAAAAAGAAGTTTTCTGAATTGAGTAAAAAATTTTTGACAGGAAAATCAGTCTGATCCTACCTGTTGCTTAATCCCACTTCTTCTATATGCCCTTTGAGAGCAGTAGTTCTCAAAGTATGGTCTAGGGCTAGCAACATCAGCCTCACTTAGGAACTTGTAAGAAATCCAAATTTTCAGACCCCACCCCAGACCTACTGAATCAGAATCTCTGGATTCAATCTTTATAATGTGCCTTCCAGGTGATTCTTACTCTTGCTAAGTTTGAGAACTACTAGCCTAGAGCATTCTCTAAACCTACAGGCGTACTAAGAAAACACTGTCTTTGTTAATTAAGAAGTAGAAAAAAGGTAATTCGTTTGGAAGCTATTAGTATTCTAATTATACCTTGCTCCTCTAGGAGACTAAAGACCTTACTGACAGATAAATATTTTCATCTTCAGCTCTACTTCCTTTACATCTGTGATTGGCGTTATATACAGTGTCAGTTATGCTGTTTTTCATACTTAATGTGTCCCAAATGGTCTCACGAAAGGGGTTGAAAAGAATGTCAATGAAGAAAGGGACAATAAAAGAGATCCTAGCTATTCTATGATATGCAAACTATATATAATTAGTTTCACAGACAGAAAATGAAAGAAGTCATTTGTATTACCAGTAAACCCTCCTATCAATTTCCTTTTACTTTGAAATACAGCTTGTAATTAATTGTAGTCAGGCTTATCTTTTTCAGTGATGTAATCAGAAACTTGCAGACGTTTTCTACATATTTAGCCCAATGATGAAGAAAGGCTCAAATAATGAATGGAGGAAGTAAAAAGGAAGAAAATTAGTATTTTATTGAGCACCTCCCACATGCTAAGTATTATTCATAAAGTTTCGCACATGAGTGTTGAATGAGAAAATATAATCCCTATGGGATAGGTATTATTATTCCCATAATACAAATGTGTAAATTATACAAAGATTTAGTAAATTTTGTGTTATCAATTGTAGACTTAGCAAATGGCAAAGCTGAAATTTGAAGCTGTGCTTCTGTTTCCAAAACCTGGGCCTTGTCAAATACAACAAACAGTTTACTGCATGAAGCAAAACATAACACATTTTCATTATATGAATAAAAAACTCCTAAAGAAACAGTATAGTTAGTAAACTTTAAGCAACTTTTAATAGTTTTCCTGTTTAGTGTTTGGAGACATATACAGCTTTTAAAAAGAATATTTATCTACTATTCTTATTTACTACTTCATTTGTAAAGAAGAGGAGGAGAAACCAGTTTAAATGTCAGAACAGGCCATTTAATCTTTCCTGAATAATAAGCATTTACGATTTAAGTTGCTAGATTTAATTTTAAAAACATTGTGTTGGCAACAAAGCTGTCAAACAGCTTTATGGCATGTTTTTGGGTATTTTGCTTTTGGGTTTGGCAACCCATGCAAATTTTATGTTGGTCATAAACAAAACAAGCTTAAATAAGGAAATTCAAAAAAGAAAACATATAAGAGGTTGATTTTAGAACTAAATCCCAATTGGCTACCAAAATTTTTCCCTTAGTTCTAAGGGTTTGAAATCCACCAGAACCAGTAGTTGTTACCAAGAGCAGGCAAGATGACTAGCTAAAGTTAAGATGTGGAAAGGTTTTCTTATGTGAGAATGCAATGGGCCGTATTAGAATACGAAATAAAAACAACTCCATTTTCAAATTAAATCAACTCCATTTTCAAAATATTAAGCAAATAAGAAATCATATAAAGAAAGACTTTTAATTTCAACAGTAATCTACTCTGAGCTACAAGGTGATTCAGCGAAAATGCATTTCTAAATAATATAGAAACAAGCTTGCAGATATCCTTTCCTACAAAAAAGAAGAATATCAGTTTATAACCTTTTCATAAGAAACAATAACTGGTTATTTCAAGAACTATACAAAATAGGGATCATCATGTCCTACTCTTTATAATAAGGCAACTTACAGGACCTATCAGAATAGAGAATAAAAATGAATGTAAAAATAATGAAAAAAAGCCATTTTATTGCAGCTCAGGGATAAATTTACATTGTCAAAACTATAAATCTGTAACATGCAATCAAAACACAGGGCAAAGTTATGTAATTCTACCTAACCACAATACAGATTGTGAAAGCAGTTAACAGGAAGATAAAAGGTATAGTAACAAGTCTACTTAAAAACACTTTTTTGCCTTTATTTTTTGTTTTAAATCAAGAACTCCTTAAATTTTACTCCTAAGAGGTCATTTTTATTTAATTGTAGTATTTAATTATTTTATAAGGTAAACTAAACACTATTATTTAAAAAAAAACAACTCATAGATAAACATCAGCAAAATATAAGAGAGAAAGAGGATCAGGAAAAGCAAGCTACTGGAATGAACAGGTCAATAAAACTATTTGTAGAATGGGATAGTTGTCTATTTTCATATTATTAAGGTATTTTTAAATATCCTGAAACCAAACCCAGATTCAGAAGGCAAAGCCAAAACAAGTCAATGTGTTTATTAAAATACAATCTATTAAGCCTTGCACAGTAAGAGAGGCTAAACTCACCCCGACATGACCTCAGATGTAGAAGTCTACCAAATAATTTTTATAGAAATGACAACCAAATGTCACCTATACCTACTGTTCAAAGTACTATAAAATAAAGCAAAAGCTTACTAAATATTTCAGGACTTAAATTTGTGAAGTAAAACCCCCCAAAAAAGAATATGGGCACATGTTAGCAGCCCTTCTAGTAAAACATGGAGGTCTAAAATATCTAAACTACTCTATTTTTAAGATTTTGGACACTGAAATAATATCTAACACCAATTCCTTGCCCTTCTCCCTTCCCAACTCTTTTCTCATCAAGAAACTGAAGTTCTCACATTATCTTTCTGGCACAAATGCACTATTGTGGTCCCTATGGGGAGCTATGTCAGTTACAGTTTTGGTAGAACTCTGAATTCCTTCTGTTCCTACTGCCCTGCACACAAAATGCTTCCTTAATCCCTGTTCCCAGGTTGTAAGATCTGTTCAAAAATGTTAAAAAATCTGAAACAATTGGTTTCTCTATGAAGTATGTACTCTAACCTCAGCTGGTTCCCCGCTGCTACTCAGGGATCCCAGAAACATCTCTGGATTAAAAAGGATTAAAATAGTACAAAACAGGCTCTAACCAACAATACTCTCCAAATGGAGATTTTACAAGCTTCTCTCCTAATTAAACAGTATTTACCTAGAGGATTCAAATATTTTGTGACATGTAAAAATAAATCAAGGCAATTCACCATATTCGTAGGCTAAATGATCATTGCTATAGATGCAGAAAAAATATTTAACAAATCCAACAGCTATTCATAATCAAAACATTCAGAAAACTAAGAACAAAAGGGAAGCTAACTCAACGAGATTGAGGGCAACTACGAAAAGTTTACAACTAACATCACACCTAATAATAAAAGACTTGATGCTTTCTTCCCAAAGAGACAAGGATATCTGCCCTCACCATTTCTATTCAACACTGAACTGGAAGTCCTAATCAGTGCCATCAGGAAAGAAAAAGAAATACAAATTGGAAAGGAAAAGTAACACAGCATTTATAGATGACATGTGTTATGTACAAAATCCTAAGGAATTGACAAGAGTTCCACAAGGTAGCAGACTGCAAGATCAAAATACAAAAACCAACTGTAGGTCTACATATTAGCAAAGAACAACTGGAAATTGAAATTTAAAAAACCATTTACAATAAAAAAATGTCCTGGAGCTAATAAGTGATTATATATAGCAAGTGATTATATTATAGCGAAGTTGCAGGATACAAGATTAATATGTAAAAGTCAACTGCTTTCTTATCTACCAACAATGAAAAACTGGAATTTAAATAAAAAACACAAGGCCATTTACATTAGCACCAAAAAAGGAAATCCTTAAGTACATATTTAATAACTACATATAAGATCTATATGTGGAAAACTATAAAACTGATGAAAGAAATCAAAGATTTAATTAATGTTAAAATATTCCATGTTCACAGATAGGAAGAATCAATATTGTGCTAAGATGTCAGTTATTCTCAATTTGATGTACAGATTCAACCTAAACTCAGTCAAAATTCCAAAATAAAAGTTATTTTGTGGAGATCATCAAACTGATTCTAAAATTTATATGGAGTGGCAAAAGACTCAGAATAGCCAACAAAATATTGAAGAAGAAAAGTGAGGACTGACTACCCAAATTCAAGACTTACTGGAAGCCCACAGTGATCAGGACTGTGTGGTATTAGCAAAAGAACAGGAAAATAGATCAGTGGAATAGACCAGATAGCCCACAGAGACACTACACAAATATATTCAACTCATCTTTGACAACTGAGCAAAGGCAATTAATTCAATGGAAAAAATGAGCCTGAAACAACTAGACATCTACATGCAAAAATAAAAAAAGAATCTATACACAGACCTTACACCTGTCACAAAATTAACTCAAAATGGATCCCAGACCTACATGAAACCACAAAGATCCTAAAAGAAAAGTAGGAGAAAACCTAAGTGACCTTGGGTTTAGTGATGACTTTTAGATATAACACCAAAAAAAACATAATCCATGAGAGGAAAAAATTGATGTTAGACTTCATTAAAATTAAAACTAAAAACTTCTTTGTAAAAGATACTGTTTCTCTATTACCAGATGAACAAATGTTGTCTTTTTGTATCCTTACAAGAAACATTAAGTGTGTATTTGTACATCACTTCTTTTTAAAGTTAATACTTAGCACATTGTTCTACACTTTTTCTTGACTTAATGTATCTTTGTAGATCGCTCCATATGTGTACACAGCTTTCTCATGTCCAATTTTACATCTGCATAGTACTTCATTATACATATTGAACACTATTTAACCAGATCGTAACTGGTGAAAATACATTGTCTCCAATTACTACATAAAATATTGCAAAGATTAAGTTTTATTTTCCAAATTTACAAGCATATTGGTAGAACAATTTCCTAAAACTGGGACTGCTGGGTTATAGGAAACATGGATGATGAAATAATAAATACTGTGGAATTACAGGTTGTACTAGTTTATGCTCCTATCAGCAGTAAAGGAGAGCACATGCCACCCTTGGCAACACTGTTTCATCAGACTTAATACTCACCAATATTAGAGTGAAACACAGTACTAAGTGTAATTTTAAATTATGTATGCTTTATGAATGAGGTAGAGTACCTTTCCATCTGTGTAAACATCAATAATATTTCTTTTCCTGTGAACTGTTTATTCACAAGTTTTGTCCATTTCCAAAAAATTGGATTGTTGGTTTGATTGTTCCTTTTATCACTACACAACACTCTTCTTTGTCCCTTTAATGCCTTGAGGCTTTTAGTATATTTTGATATCAATATTGTTTTGCTTATGGTACATATTTTGTCTATTGTTTTTCCATCTTTCTTTAAGAATTCTGAATGTATTTTTAGTTCCAAAATAAGCTTTCCTATGTTGCAACTGTTTCCTCTTGAGAGTTCCTACCCCCCACCCCCCGTTTTCCCATGATGGCTTTCTCTCATCTTTTCCATTAGCTCTGCCTACATAGGAGGAATGTGTTTGATTATTTAATGATACGCCCTCTTTTGAGTTGCTGAATTCATTTTAATAGGTTGCAATTTTAGTAGCCATGAGCTATTCCATTCCCTTGGATGATGCAGAACTGGCAGTTAGCATAAGATATGCATGTTTTAAATGTGATGTGCAAGCAATGGATGGGCCAGCAAAGTGGAACTGCTGTTGAGGATATAAAGGAACACGTGGAGGATATATGGCAGATCTCCATCTAATTGCAAGGATTTGAGCAATTAATCCCACAAATACAATATTCTCAACTGCTGCTGATCAGACAGCTTCTCGGAGGACTGCATACAACTTGCAGGCAAGTATGGCCTCTTTCCACATGTCAGAAATACCCAAAGGTACAGCTCACCCAAGAGCATGTGCCTCTCGGATAACTGAGGAATCTCTGATCTTCACCAAAGGTTCTGCTGGGCTTTCAACACCATAGGCAATGAGGGCCTAAGTTACAGTATTTTTACCACTCATTTTTCTTAATAATACACAATTACATGATTTATGGCAAGGATATGCAAATACTCAACTGCTTTTAAATCCTCTTCTACTCTCCTGCTTACGGCTGAATATAATTATCTTCAGGCTTCTTCTTATTTTAATTAACTATGTACCTTTTAAACCTCCAACTCTTAAATATATGTCCTAAAGACAAAAAGCTCAGAAACCTTCCTCATTAAATACCATAACACTTTGTTTCAAAAAGTATTTAAGGTATACACTTTATATACGTCTTAAAGGGTAAATAAATAAACATTTTGATTAAAAGTCTGGAAATGTTATGGCAAAACAAGCTCTGGCAGCTCCACCTCTACTAAGGACGTGTAACTGTGCTGAATACCACACTGGACTCTGAGGACAGAAATGCGGAAGAGGACCCTGACCTCAAGGAGCTCACAGAAAAGGACAATCATATAAAGAAATGCAACACAGTGTGGTGGCAACAAAGATAAAATATGTTCAGGGCCCGAAGGTTAATGGAAAGGAAGCACAGTAATAAGGAGACAGCAAGGAACTCCAGGTCAGCTAGATTTTAGACAGTACATGGGAATTTGCCCCCTGGCCAAAGGTTTTATAGGTGTTACAGATAGAAGGACATACATTCTTTCAACAAAGTTCCTAGTTTGGGACAGATACTGTGGGGTAGATACTTTGAATTACTTCTTGTGGAGATACAATAATGAATTAGGACAAAGACTCTGACTTCACAGAGTCAGGTGAGGACCCATAAGTAAACCAGTAAGTAAAGCAATGTGATGAATGCTACAATAGAGATAAGCAGAGAGAATTAGAAGTTTATGGGCCAAGAGGAAATAAAGTCTTAACTTAGATGCAAGGAATGAACAGAAATTAACCAGGCTAAATGCTTATAGATCTTCAGAGTAGAGTGAAGTTGAGCGGAGGACGGCGTCAGGGAGGCTCAGCATTCCAGGCATGGAGAAAAGCATATATACTAAAAGCAAAGAGAGCGCCAGAGACAGAGAGAAAGGAGGGAGGAGAAAGAGAACGGAAAAGAGAAAAAGACTGAGAGAAGAGAGGAGAGAGAGACAGAAAGAATGTAGTTCAATGTGGCAGAGGCACAGGTGTCTAAGATAAGGCTAAAGGTGAAAGCAAGAACCATATCATGAAGGATCTTTTAAGTTGGACTTTGGACTTTATCTTGATGGCAATAAGGAACTTTTAAAATGTTTTTTTAACATGGAAAGACTTGTTCAGATTTGTGTTTGAGAAAAAGTATGCAGCTATAGTACAGTGAATGAAATAGAAAGAAATAAATCTGGAAGTAAAATAGCTGCAGTAATCCAGAAATGGTTTATAGTAGTTTCAAGTACGATAGTAGCAATGGAGATAGAGAAGATGGGTGGAGATGGCTGAGAGATTTAGAAAGTGGAATCAACAAGCCTTATAACTGATTTGACTGGGAGAAGAGAGGAAGGAAGAGTCAACGATGATGCCTCTGTATGATTTCATTTGTATGTGGAATCTAAAACACAAAGCAAACAAAAAGAAACAGACACATAAATATTGACAAGAGACTGTTGGTTATCATGGGGGGTGGTGGGGGCATGGATGAAATACATGAAGGGGATAAAGAGGTACAAACTTCAAATTATAAAATAAGTCATAGGAATGGAAGTACAGAATAGAGAATATAGCCAATAACATTGTAATATCTTCATATGAAGGCAGGGGGTAACTACACTTACTGTGGTGAGCATTTAGTAATGTACATAATTAATGAATCACTACATTGTACATCTGAAGCCAATATAATATTGTATGTCAACTATATTCTAAGGGAAAAAGGAGAAATTTAAGTCATTCTTTTCTATGGGGTTTTCTGATTTTTGAGAGAGAAGCTAAACGACTCATTTGGTACATAAAGATATCATTTTTATAGTCTTGTGATTTCATGTGTTAAAAAGAAAGACACAGGCCCCAACACGGTGTCACTTCTGCTAGGCCAAGTCACAAAGCCAGGGCTCACCACCGAAATTCAGTCTTGGTTTCAGTCTCCCCCAGAATTGTGGTCAGTCGGAATTTTCTAGTCAGCATCACCAATAAGATCGTCCGTCACATGAGCCTCCTCCATCTTCTCTACAAAAGGTGTGGTCATCTGCATTATAAGACTCCCTGCTCTTCCCTCTAAGAGAAAGTGACCCTGCCTCGAACAACCCCTTTTCTTTTGCAGATAACTTCCCCCCACCCTCTTGTCTATAGAAACCTTCCCTGTTGTACAATTCCTCAGAGCATCTCTCTACTTGCTAGAAGGGAATCTGCCCAACTCATTAATCGCTTAATAAAACCAATTAAATTTTATAAAAAAAAGATGTCTCAGTTTGGGCAAAGGGTGGATGGTCCTATTATTCAGTAGGAGAAGGAGAAGAGGAGAGCAGGTTTTAAGACAATGAAATAATCACTTTAGTACTGGACAAATTGGGTCTGAGATGCACATAAGTTATTCAATGAAGGTGTCTAATAAGCAGCTGGATATACAAAAATTCAAGAGTAAGGTCTGGGCTAGAGATGCATATTTGAGAATCATCCACATACAAAGTAAATGATTAACTAAAGCAATAAAAATAGATGAAATTGTCTGGGAGAACGTACAGGTGAGAAAAACCCAAAACACAACTTTATGGATCACTAACATTTAGCAGACAAAGGAAGAACTAGGAGAGTAGACTGAAAGGGAACAGTCAAAGAGAAAGATAAAAATATTAAGATGAGAAGGAGTAAGCACTTAATGAATGATTAATGTGCACTACCTCATTTAACTCTTACAAACCCTATGAGCAACTTGCTATTATTATCTGCATCATTATAGATGTGGATATTTTGGCTTAGAGAGATCAACTTGCTCAGGTTTACACATCTGGTTGTTTTTAAGAAGTGCAACCAAGATTATATACCCTAGTCCTCCAGAGCCTTTGTTCTTGACTGCTATGCCATATTGCTTCCTACAAAAAACTTTAAAAGTATGGCATCACAGACACAGGAAAACAGTGATTCAAAAAAAAGGTACCACATCAGTAGCAATGAGCTCACCTGTCACTGAGATCTTGGTTTCTAATAACCTGCTCCATCCAATAAAAGGAATCAGGACTCTTTGGAAAAATGGCTCATCTGAGGAATGGGCAGGAAATATGTAAAACAAGCCCAGAGCATCTTGTAGTGCTAAAAGTAAGGAAGCGATAAAACACACACACATACACCTGCATGCACATGCGCACACACACACAAACACATGCAGACACCCACAAAGACATGTCAAAGGGACACAGAAAACCAAATGAAAGCTCCCAGTAGCCAAAGTTGTAACAACTGGAGCAAAAAAAAAAAAATAGGAGTAGATTATAACCCAGTGTATAAACTAAATATCCATGAGTCTATACTTATATAAACCAAGGACAGACTAAGTAAGTAAATAAATGAAAGAGAGAAAAATCTACGATGCAGAATTCCAAATAAATTATGCACATACTCTCCTTTAAGGAGATGGAGCAAACTCTCCACCTCCTTAAATGTTGGCTCCACATAATGACTTCCTTCCAAAGACTACAGAAATGTAAAGGGGGAGAGGGTAAGAGAATCACTTCACAGTACAGAAACATGACAAACACTGACTCAGTCAAATTACCCAAGGTTCATATCAACAGTGATAAGTCACGATGAGAGTATGTGCCCCTGATATGCTGTAATGAAAATGGCACTTTATCTCCATGGTCTTTCTCTCAACCTGGTACCCAGAACAGAAGAAGGACATAAGCTAAAAACTCAGGAAATCGGAACAAAGCGTGGACTTCTATTAGTTATAATGTATCAATATCAGCTCATTGATTATAAAAACTGTACTAGACTAATGTAGGCTGTTAACAGCAGGGGAAACTGAGTGAGAGGTTTGTGAGAACTCTCTATACTATCTTTGTAATTTTTCTGTAAATCTAAAACTGTTCTAAAATTAAAATAATAATTTTTAAAAAACAAAGGACATTAACTATGCCATGCTGATGAACAAAAAGCAAGAAAAGACAGAGACCAAGAGCAGTTTCAGTGGATTAAAGGAGCCAAAAGCCATATCACACTGGGTAGCGGAGTGAATGAAGGTTGAGAATGGGATTCTAAGTGTATAGCTTCTTACAAAAAGTCTGATAATGAGGTGAACAAATCAGTGCTGGAAGTGGACATCAAGTTGAAGAAAGTGGCTGATTTTTTTTCGTTTTGCTTTTTTCCCTAAAAATTCAAGATATAATTCATCACCACCTATTTCTAGAAATTTTCATTACTTCAAGGAAATGGTAAAATTAAAGAAGACCTGAATAAATGAAGTATGTTCATGAACAAGAAGACTTAGCATTGTTAAAATGTCAATAAAACTAAAGTGATCTACAAATTCAAAGCAATTTCTCTCGAAATTTCAACAGCCTTTTTCACAGAAATGGGAAAGCCAGTCCTCTAATTCACGTGGAATTGCAAAAGTAGCCAAACCAATCTTGAAAAAGAATAATAAAGTTGGAGGACTCACACTTCTCAACTTTGAAACTTACTACAATACTACAGTAATTAAAGCATGTGGTACTACTGACAAATGGACAGACACAGAGACAAATGGAATAGAATAAAAAGCCCAGAAATAAACCCTTACATATATGGCCAACTGATTTTTTGAGAATGGTGCCAAGACCATTCAATGGTCAAAGAGCAGAGTTTTCAACAAATAGTGCTGGGAAAACTGGAAATCTTTATGCCTGTTTGACCCTTACCTTATACCAAACACAAAAATTAATTCAAAGAGATCAAAGATCTACACTTAAAGAACTAAGATTATAAAATTCTTAGACGAAAATGGGGAAAATCTTCATGACAGTGGATTTGGCAACATTTAATGGATCTGACAGTAAAAGCACAGGCAAAAAAAGAAAAAAATACATTCATTAGATTTTATCAAAATAAAGAACTTTTGCACATCAAAAGAGACCATCTAGAAAGGTGAAAAATACAACCTACTGAATGGAAGAAAATTCATGCAAATCATTTAATTCATAGCAGATGAATATCCAGAATATATAAAAAATTCCCAAAACTCACTTCCAAAAAACAATCCAATTAAAAAATGGGCAAAGGACTTGAACAGACATTTCTTCAAAGAAGGTATACAAATGGCCAGCAAGCACATAAAAAATGTTGAACATTACTTATCATTAGAGAACTGCAAAACAACATACCTACAAGAATGTGGAGAAACTGGAATCCCTGTGCACTGTCAGTGGGAATGTAAAATGGTACAGCTGCTGTGGACATCAGAATGGCAATTTCCCCAAAATTAAAAGTAGAATTACCATATGACTCAGCAAGTCCACTTTTAGGTATATACCCAAAAGAATCAAAAGCAGGGTCTTGAAGAAGTATTTGTACTCCCATGTTCATCCAGCATTATTCACAGTAGCTAAAACATGGAAGCAACCATGTATCCATGAATGGATGAATGGATAAGCAAAATATGGTACATATACACAATGGAATATGATTCAGCCTTAAAAGGAAGGAAATAATGATATATGCTACAACATGGATGAACTTTGAGGACATTACACTAAATGAAATAAGTGAGTCAGAAAAAGACAAACACTCTTAGGATTCCACTTATTTGAGGTACCTAGAGGAGTCAAAATCATAGAGACGGATAGAATAGTGAGCTAGGGAATTAAAGAAGGAGGGAATGGGGAGTTATTATTTAATGGGTATAGAATTTTAGTTTTGCAAGTTGAAAGGAGTTATGGATACAGATGGTGGTGATGGTTGCATAATATGAATGTACTTAATACCATTGAATTGTACACTTAAAAATGGTTAAAGTGGTAAATTTCATGTATTTTACCACAATAAAAAACTTAGAAAAAAAATTAAGAAGCATCAAGGCTTGGAGTATCTCTTTCATTGTTTCATAATACCTATTTGAATTCTCAGAATAATTCCACAGACTATTATTATTATTAAGGTAGACATTTTCATACTGAAACACAGATTTCTCTAGCCCTCTCTCCAAAATATATAGCCCAGCTTAGGCATAAAGCCTTTGAGGAAGCTGATATTTCTCCCATAGCTATCTGTATTGCAATGACATACATTTTGCTCCTACCTCTTACAATGGAAAATTTCAAATATACACAAAAGAAGAAAGGAATAATGAAACCCCATATAGCATAAGCTTAAACAATTAGTAATCAATTCACAGACAGTTTTATCTGTAATTCCACTCACTTTACTCTTCTTCTCCCAGTGGATTATTCTGAAGCCAATCCCCAGACGTCATAACATTTCAGTCATAAATATTTCAGTACATTATCTCTACATACTAAAAGATACTGTTTGATGATATATATTGAAAGATACAAAGTGTCTTGCAATAAGTTCTTGTAATGGTGGGTCAGATTTCTGATATAATGCTTTCCCCAGTAAACCATATATAAGACACAGAAATATATGTGTATATATACATATATATATATATATATTTATCCTACTGTACTTTCTTACAAATTAAACCACTATGAAGTGGGGCTCTTAAACAAGAAAATCAAGAATAAAGTGGCTTGAATAGTTTCAACTGTAAAAGGATCAC
This sequence comes from Smutsia gigantea, assembly GCA_032199065.1. Taxonomy (NCBI): domain Eukaryota; kingdom Metazoa; phylum Chordata; class Mammalia; order Pholidota; family Manidae; genus Smutsia; species Smutsia gigantea. The sequence goes on along the minus strand of JAVSCE010001818.1, from coordinate 95,076 downwards.
TGACCAAGGGTGATCTTAGAGACCTCTTAACACACATTCTCTCTCCACCACCTCTCAAAGGTAACTGAATTTTATATGTTATTATTACATAAGTTATATATGAAAACACAATCCAGTAATATCATATTACATAATCATTATTTAACATGAAGTAATTCATGTAGCTGCATATTTATAAACAAATGTAATAAAACTAGCTCAATGCAGAAAATTTTTATTCAACTGTCCTTACCTTTTGTTGGACTGAGATTCTGATCTATAAATCCTCTTAGTTCTGCATTTGTAGAAGTCAAAACAACCTGAATAAAATAGTTTAAAAAATTAAAAATAGGGTCTTACGTATTATGTGATCACTTAAGAAGCTCTTTTGCACCTTCCACCAGAGGTTCATGTCAAATACTAAATATAGCCACATAAAAATGAATTAATTACATCAACTGTAGGAGGATTCAAAAGAAAATGTCACCATATTGCTTGAAATGGGAAAACCATAAATTGTCTATATTAAGATAAAATTAATGAGATAATGTTACTTATGAGCAAAACTGATATCTACAGATTTTACTGGTGTTTTGAAAGCAAGTACTGTGGCAGCTGGTGAATTGTAACTAGATATGCCAAAATTCCACCTTCATTGCTGCCCTTAATTTTTACCATTTATGATCACTGCCAATAATACTTTTCAACATGATGACACATAATAGTCAAATAAAGACCAATAATACTACAATGCAGAGGCGAGGTCCACTGACCTCACGTCCAATTACTTGAGTTCATACTCTGGCTCATCAAGCCTATATTATGTATATGGTCATAGTCAAGTCACACAAACTCTATTCCTTGGTCTCTCCTTCTGTAAACTGGCAGGTGCTAGAAGTGCTTACCACTTCAAGTTGTTAGAAAGATTAAGTAAAATAATTCATGTAAAGCATATGCCACAGTGCTTGGCACAAAGTGCTCCATCCATGTTAACACTCATTACTATTAGTACGATACGTCAGGGACTACCTATAACAAGTGTGTTTATAAATTCACCTTTAGACAATTTATTTCATCTAATGTGATCTCTACTGGATTACCTGGAAACAAAGAACTGAACATGGTAGTATCATCAGAGTTTTTAAACTTTATTATAGAGGCAGGAGAAAGAAAAATTTGTCACAAAGCAAGCATCCAATAAACGGTTCTACTATTACTATCATATTATTGTTTTAATTCTTGCAGATTTGTAATCTTGAAACATCAATGCTAATTTGGTTACCTCAAACATCCGTTCAAAGTACTAGTACACGGAAAGAATTTTAAAGCACACAAAGCTTTAACTTTGTACATGTGCACTTATGTTTTTAAACTACCCACTGCATTAACATTATATATTCTTCATAAGCACTCACTCAATACTTTACAAATTTATAATGTTAGAGCTAATTGTTTCATCATTAGGTAATTTAAATGCTCTACTAATAATAGCTATTTATTTTTGTCAAGAGATATGTTACCAGAAATATTTCTGCATATTGTTCACATCATGGAAAAGTAATTCTGATGCAAACCTAGCCCTAATGTTAAATTTTTATAACAGCAGAGATGAAGACATCTAAAACATAGTTCTTAATTCTATGTGAACAATGGTACAGATACTTAATTCTGTCTAGCTCCTTGTAAGTATTGTTAGAAGTAAACTCTTTGCAACAAAATTTGCAACAAATTACTACCCCATGAATTCCAGAGTTACTCACAAATATTTTTAAGTATTCAATTTGTTAATGCTAGGAGTTTACTGTGGCATCATTAATATGCCTCCCCTTTTTAGAATTTAACTTCTGCTACAAAAAGAGAAAGAAAAAATGTTTGTTGGTATTCTACTGTAAAAATAAAGCAAAGAAGGTAAGGACAGCCTTTAACATATCTCATGCTTAATACAGTGCAATCATTTAAGACATGTACTATAGTAACTTCAAACGCATCAGTTTATACCCTTTTGTTATTTATACAAAAATAACGGCAAAAACCTCAACTGAAACCACATATTCAGTCGAGAGTTCACACTTACTGGATTACTGTTATGTTTAAACACCTGCTCTTAATGTCCAACTTCTGTAGAATGAAGCAGCAAATGAATTCGGAAACTTTTTAGCAGCTGTACAGATACACCTTAATAACCAACTAATTATGCTTTAAAAAGATAAAGGCCAATTGTGAGTCAATATTGTACACTAATTTTGGTCTCATAGCTGGAAGGGAGGTGTTTGTGTTTAGAGCTTATATAAATATTATTATAATTTATTTAACTAAAACTACAAAATGTATTGATTTCTAGTTTAAAGACTCAAAGAAAAAGTAGATTCAGGTAGAAAAAGTTGGTTAGGAAAGACATTTAAAAATAGTTATTCTTTCCATATCCTATTTAAAGATATTTCTATACTGTCTCACAGAGCAAGAGGAAAGAGTGAACTCATTTTATATGAAATGTCTATGGAATAAACAAAATTCAAGCCCAATTTTTAAGAATCAAACCATATTTCCCAGTAACAGCATTATAATTTCACTAATATTTAACATTTCAGATTGACATAATTGAAAGATAACAGAGGATTCAGAGTGAGATGCTTTGTACCTCAAGTTCAGCTCTACCATTCACAAGTGAGGCGATCTTAGGAGAATCATTGTAAAATAAGGATGACAATATAAACATGTATGAAAAATTCAGAAAGTTCCTTAAATCAACTTAAATAATTACATGAATGGCAAAGCAATATGCAAGTGTGGGTTTTTTATCCAAATGGCAATGGCTTTTAACACATCAACACTGACATAGAAAATTCATAAAAGAAAAATGTGAACGACCAATAAACATAGAATACCAGGTTGACCTAAGTTGTAATCAGAGAAATGTAATAAGTCACATACCATTTTTTGCTGATCACACTGGCAAAGATTAAAAAGAAAGTAAAGGGATATGGTACTCTCACACACCACTGGTGAACATATAAATAGGTGCAGTCTTTCTCAAAAGTAATATAACAACATGAATCAAATGTCCCCCAAAAGAACACACCTAATTTCATAAGAATTTGCTCATAGAAGTAATCCAATGAGTAAGCAAAAATGAATAAAAAGTTACAGAAAAAATGGAGAAACTTCATGGCCAATATTAGGGAAGCAGTATAAGGTCTATACCATAGATAACATAAAACAGCCATTTAAAATGATGCTGCAGAGATATCGAGACAAGAAAAGACATTTATCACAAAGACTAAGGTAAACAGTAGGTTAAAAAACAGAATGACCTCATTTTTATTAAAAAAATAATAATATACATACATTTTGGTTTATGTATTACACACATTTTTATATACACCAGAAGTCTTCCTAGGCAAAATTATCCTAATAATCTCTAGGCTAGTTTCTTTTACTTTTTTGGTTTTTCTGTAATGAGTATTATGACTTACATATTTTTTAAAAGATTCTTTGACAAGGCAAAAGTGACACATCAAAGTATCCTGCAAATTCTTTATCTTACACTGAGTGAGTTTAAGTTAGAACACACCTGCATTTTTGGTCTAGAAGAGTATCAGTGAATACTGAATATTACCTGATAATTTTATTCCAGATACAATGAATATATTGTCCACAGACTTGCTTTTGCAAAATGATTCATTCCACAATCCATGCAATTCTGACAGAATGGTTAACCTCTGAGACTCAACTGTGACATGGCAGCAGAAGTGGACACATGACCCAGACCTGGCCACTTATGGGTACACCACTTCCTTCTCCATGCTGGCTTGTCTAGGCATGTGGGTCAGGCAGGGTCAACCAAAGCTCCTCCATGGAATTTGAAACATAAATTCTAAAAAAGAAAAGTTCCCTCTCTTCTGAGATATGCATTACAAGGCCAGTATAGACTATAATGCTACCATACAGACCCAAGAACGGAAAAAAGGAGACAGAGACCTGACACTATCAAATGCATTCCACATTTGCCGTCAGCTATTCTGAATTAGGTTTCTATCACTTGCAACCCTAAGAGACCTATTATGGCATTGTTAAGGCAAAAGTAACTCTTCACAAAAAACTGTTCTCAGAAGAGAAATGAAAAATGAAAAACAGAATAAAGATGTAAATATTTGAATATATGTTTAATGTTGCCTCCATAAGATCTGGGCAATCTTCCATCTGTAAGAATTACTTCTCAGTGACAGGTGACAGAACTGATCACTCCTTCCTTATTGAAACACATTCTTCACTTGGCTTCCAGACCATCAAGCTGATGCTGCTTCCTTCCTTTCTGGCCATTCTCTGAGTGTCCTTGGCTGCTTCTCTTCCTCTCCAGATGCTGGAGAATCCCTGTGTTCAGACATTGGTCCTCATGGATTTTCTGTCCATTCACATACTATATACTCTCATGTAGTCCAACTGCTTTAAAATAACTTAATATGAAACAACTCCAAAATTTCTATATCCAGTCCCAAACTTTCTCCTCAGCTCCAGAGTCATTTATCAAACTGCCTACACGGGATCTTACCTGGATGTTTATAGGCCACTCAACTTTAATATGTTCAAAACAATTTCTCTGTTTGCCACACAACCCCACACTTCCCCAAGAGTCCCTCTTTAATTAAACATAGCCATTTACCCAGTTACACAAGCCAAATACTGAGAAGTCTTTAACTTCTTCCCTGACCCCACATCCTAATTACTCAGTAAGTCCTGATGGCTGTCCCTTCAAATACATCCTAGATCCGGACGCTTTTCCCCACTTCCAACATCATTACCCCAGCCCCAATCACCGCACTCTGCTAGTCTGAATTACTGGGATAAGTACCAAAAGAGTTCCCTGCTTACACTATGTCCCTCTTCAGTCTATTCACCCAGTAGCCAGAACTTTTTTAAATGGTAAGTCAGGTCATGCAGCTAGCCTCAAATCTTCCAATAGCTTCTCACTGACTTTTAAAATACGAATACTCCTCACCCAGTCTTTTGAGGTTCCACGTGATGTGGCTCCTGGTCCCTTTCTGACTTCATTTCCTACCCCTCTACCTTGCTTACTCTGTCCCATCTGTAAACTGGTCAGCTTGCTGTTCCTTGAACAACCACACCTTCTTCTCCCTCTGCCTGGAATGCTCTTTCCCCAGATACTCATATGGCTGGTTCCTTCTTCTTAGATAGAGACTCAAAAGCATTTCTGTCTAAATAAATATCATTTCCTTAAAGAAGGTTCTTCTGAACACCTAGTTGAAATCGAGCTCTCCCTCACCCCCATCACTCTCTCCCCTCTTAACCTGTTTTGTTTTTCTTCCTGACATTTGTCACTACCTGACATTATGTATTTGTTGTCTTCTCTCATTACATTATAAGCCCCATGATAAGCAGGAGCCTAGAATAGTGTCAGGCACATATATTTGTTGCAGAAAGGGCAGGAGAGAGGGGATGAAATGGGAGAGTGAAGAGAAGATAATGAATTGCTCATAGCATTGTAAACTGGTAACTACCTTGCCAAAACATATTAAAAGCCACAAAAATGTTCTTATCTATTGTAGAATGGCTAGTGAACTTGATTGGCCTTTTTAGACAGCCTATTTCAATTATTATGTCCCATATGCACTGGCTTAATCTGAGGCTTGACCTCCCCAGGTCCCTAACTCCATGGTGTCAAAAGAGGGTCAACTCATCGCTTATCTCTCCCACCCTAGGTTGCTATAGTAGAGGGAGAAACATATTGCTCACTGTTTAATTTATTCCAAATATGCAAACAAGGTAACAGGAGTATAATTACCACTGGTTCAAATGCTTTTTGTTACTTTAGAAAAACAAATTTTAATATAGTAAGTTGTACATATGGCTAGGAAGATTGTATTTGATTCAAGGAACATTTTAAGCCAAAATATACTTGCTATTTGAATGTTGACCATGTTGTTGCTCAGCGTAACTTTTACAGCCCCTTTTTTCTGAAGGAGAGAAAATCAACATAGTATCCTGCAAGAAAATTCCCAGTACACAGACTAAAACTTTGCTTCTTCTTTTCCTCAAAGAGCACTTTAACACATATATACAAAAACCTTAAAGCAGATTACTCCTGATAATTTATCAAAACAAAATTAAATAAATGATAATAAAGCAAGATCTACAACTGCTTATAGTTACTTATGCATGGAAAAGAGAGATGAGCAATAAGGGTTTTGTGGATTTTTTGATGCTCTTCTTTAGATATGGAATGGGTGGTATTAGACTGTCTGGCTCACAAGGAGACCTTTCCCTATTCAATAGAACGCTGGCTTCTGGTCACAACTACCCAAAGCAGCAATGGACATGTGACTCGAGCAAGGCCAAAGGTCCCTCCCCAGGAGTTGCAAAGGGGAGCTGCCAGGCAGACAGGATGTCGGGCTGTCTTCCTCCCTCCCTTACCACCTCCCTTTCTCTGCACAAGCTAGCTCTGTCACATGGAGATTGAGATGCTGACTGAAGAACTGAGAAAGATGATTTGCAGAGAGAGACAGAGTAATGAAGCAGATGCAGACACAAGCGGAGGTGGCAAATGGAAGCCAAATGCTGCTTCAGTTCCTGGACCCCGATCTTTCTGAGGACCCACTGAACTCCTGCTCTTAAATTCTCCAAGACAGCCCTGTATCTTCATAATAAATTACCATTTTGTTTAAAGTAGCCTAAACTGGTTTCTGTTATCTGCAAACAAAAATTCCAACATCATCATCTGGAAACAGTAAAGCAATCATAAGAAGCTATTTCCCGATATGCTGTAGCATTTAGTACTTATTTTCTGGCATAATCCTTCACCATAACTAGAAACAAATCCATCGATACAGAGTGACGATAAGAAAGTGACTTGAAAAGAAGTAGATTCAGAAACAATGGCCTGAAGCAGAGGGAAATACATTTCAATAACTTCTTCAAAACATCTAAAGCCTCATGTACCCTCAGGAATCATCTCATGGAGGATAGCAAGCTTCTCCTGAACAACATCTGAGGATACACATTCCCCTCAAAAAATCCAAGAAATCCAGCCAAAGAAAACAGATTTTCTCAGTAAGGCCAGTAACTTTCCAGCAAGTACCAAAACAAATTTATTACAGTACCCAAAAAAGGAAGGAGGTGGGGAAACTTCTTGAAGATAGCAATTTTGCAGCTGTTGAGAAGGAGCAACTTGGCAGCAATTTACAAGAACAGTACCATGCCCATTAGAGTGCTATATTCAATACCATTAAAGTTTACTATCTTTCTTTGCATAAACAAAAGCAATTATAAATTAATGCAGTAAACTGAATTTGATTAATCAGAATAGTGAAGAAAATACACATAAGAACTACAACTCACTTTTAAAATACTTACATTTGAAATTTTACAAATACTTACATTTTTTGCCGTCATGTCAAATTGTATTCAATTTAAAATTCTGTAAAGCCATTAAAAAACAACAAAAATAAAATAACTGCGTCTTCAGTAATTCTTTGAAAGAACATCCTGTTAAAAGGGGAAAAAAGAGGGAATAGTATAGTAATGTAATAATAATAGTACCAGGTAACATTTATATGTCTTATTTATTATGTGACACGCACTGTTCTTTAAGTGAATCATCTATATCCTCACACTTGAGATATGTACCATTTTAATCTTCATTTTCTAGATAAAAACTGAGGTTCAGAAAGTGTGAATAATTTGGCCAAATCAACTCAGCTAACAAGAGATAAAGCCTGAGCTTTGAAATGTTGCTTTCATACTATGTTGCTTTAGATAATCCAATGAAAGAAACACCAGGACTTCTTGGAGAAAGAGCCAATTCCAGGGATGGGGCAGGAAACGTACAAGATAAGCCTAGAATATTTTATTGTACCTAAAGAAAAAAAGAGCTCAAAAAATGATGCAGGGACATATCAAAAGTATACAGGAGCCAGCTTAAAGGGCCGACCACTGGACAATCTGGGACAACTGAGCACCAAAGTATATACTGATAGTAACAGATTATAACAGATTTTGACAGACTACAAACCCACTGAACAAAATGATGATCCAGGAATTCCTACTGGTAGAAACAAATAATGAGGAAGAAGCGAACACTCTTCCTTACAATAAAATGCCAGCTATTAAATATAAAGAAATGATGCAGTTAGAAGTCCACCAATTGTAAACATCATCATAATAATGATTGGGCAAGAAACATCAACAGATGCTAAAACTAGTAGATGAAAATTGGTGAGAAAAAGGATATTTACATAGTCTTGAAACACCTCCCCACAAAATACCTATTAATTCAAATTTCCAGTGAAGAAAGCTGGTGCACAATTTAGTCAAAGTGATCAAAGGTACCTAATGACCACCTAACACGGGACAGACCAACATCATGCACCTCTTCGAGTGCACTGAAATGGACACGGTATCTCTTCTGAGGAACTTCCACCTAAAATGGATAGTCCAATTTTAATCATGAGGAAGTATCAGAAAAATCCAAACTGAGGAGAACCGTCCCAGGGTTAGTACCATGAAAGACAAAAAGAAACCTGACAAACACCCCAGATTAAAAAAGGCTAAAGTCACATCAAAATTAAATCTGATGCATGATCATGGATTGGATTCTGGACCAGACAGAAGCATCATCATGAAGATCATTACCGGGGCAGCTGGGGAGACCGAAATAATAGTCACAGACTGGGTAAGTACTGTCTCAATGTGACATTTCCTGCTTTTGATCAATGTATTGGAGGGGGTTTTTAAGTGAGTATCTTTGTTTTTGGAAAAACACACCAAAATATTTAGGAGTGGAGGGGAATGGCGGCAGCAACTTATTTTCAAATGATGAAAAAATATACATAATCTGTATACAGAGAGAAAGTGGGAATGATAAAGTACATGTGGGAAAATGTTGACAATTGGTGAATCTTGGAAAAGGATCCTCAGGACTTCTTTGCCCTATTTTTGCAACGTTTCTCTTATTTTAAAATTACTTGAAAAATTAAAACTTTAATAAGACATGCAAGGGGAAGGATAAAATAAAAATTTTGAAAAGACCATAAATATGGGGTATTAGAGAAATAGAGGCTCCAAATGTCTGCCTTACGCACTGGAGTTTGAATTTGTAAGAAAATTTGGGGGTGGTGGGGGCAAGATGGTTTTACTTTTCAGTAAAAAACTGAACTTGTAATTTTCCTATGATAAAGAAAACATGCATTTAAAAATCCAAGACCTGAACAACTATGATTTTCACTTTCCCACTGTAGCAGCAGATGTGTTCATAATGTCTATCATGACATACTATGAAAATCAAGTTCCTACACTAGAACTGTTTCATATTTATCATTTGTTACTTTTCAATATTATAAATATGAGATAAATAATAAAGTACAAATTCCTGATATCCCACTCACCAAACTACCTGACATATTAAAACTAAGAATTTAAGGCTAACATGTATTTCATTTTGAAGATAATATTTGAACCAGGCTTGATCTAATCTAAACAGAACACTATACCTAAGAGATATGAACCATCTCTTTTAAGTACATTTTACAACATCTGTCCACATACAAAATCACCAAATGAAGTAACATATTTCAAAGAGGGAAATATTATACAGATATGGTCTCTGACCACAGTGCAATTAAATTAGGAATCAACCTTTTTAAAAAGTTAAAAATCATATATTTAGAAAACAAAATTTTATTATTGCTCAAGAAACCAATGAATTAAAGAGGGAAATTCGAAATATTTAGAACTAAATAACAACAAAAATAATAACATTTTCAAAATTCAGCTGAAATATTACTTTTGAGGTAAATTTACATTTCATTCATTAAGCAACCAATGTAAAAACTTAATAGGATCAGTGGGAAATCAAAGAAAGCAAGAATTAATGAAATAGAAAAAAATAAAAATAATACCAGGTGCTAAGTCTCACTTAAAGTAGGCATCTAATAAATACAGCAGCAGTGATAGCAGAGCAGAGAGAGCACGGACTTGTTTTAGTTGAGGCTCGGTCTCAGTTCTGACCCTCATTAGCTGTGTGCCCTTGACCAAGTGACTTAATCTCTTTGGCTTCAGTGTCCTCATATGAAAAATAGGTATACTGAGTTTTTTCAGAGTTATGTTAAGAGGAATTTACATACATTCTAAAGGAAAATCATTAGATCCACCAAGTCAATGTGCCCAATGCCCTCCAGGTTACACATAAACACTGAACACTCCAAACCATTAAAAACACTCAATTTCAAATATTTTTAAGATTACCTTATGATCCTATTGAAATACAATGATAACAAAAAACAATGAAGGCTTTTCCATCAAAAGTACCTGTTAAGTTTTAGAAACCTGCTGTATCTACCTAAGGCAGATGTTGCCTACCCAGTATCATGTAGCAATGTACCCAAAAGAAAATACTACCACCTTCTCCATCTCCCTCTCAGATGGGCTGACCACATGACAGAATTCTGGCCAATGAAATATAAACTGTCACTGTTGAGCTGGGCTATCAGATTCAACTAGTAAATGTGCTTTTTCCCTGCTCCTCATTTCTTCATGTCCAGAGCATGGTTTGATGCCTGGAGCTGCTTGTCTCCATGCATCTACTTCATGACTATATTCAGTATTCAATAAGGTATTACATCTCCTAAGGGCTGGACTTTTGCATGGCACTGTGTTATTCAAGTAAATGAAAGAAATCAACAGTGTGAACTATTTTAGCACACTATAGCGAGAGGCTACCAACAAAAATACCACTTAGCCACATTACTGAGCTTGACAAAATAAAGCACAACTTTGTTAGTATTCCCTTTCTATCTTCTCACCAGAGCAAAGCACAAACTGGAACCTCTAAATGTAAATAATAAATGTTTGAAATACACCCAAAGTGCATGGATTTCTTGAGCAAATTTACCTTAGCATCTCTGTTTAACAATTTCTTCATCTACAAAATAGTAATGGTACATCTACTTAAATTAATGAGTCAAAATATGGAAAATTATTAGGTCACTGTCAAGCACAAAGTATGCACTCAATCAATATTAGGGGAAAAGGAGGATTTTTCAAGATGGTGGCATGAGTGGAGGGGCAGAAATCTCCTCCAAAAAACATATATATTTTGAAAATACAGCAAATACAACTATTCCTAAAAGAGAGAACAGAAGATAAAGTACACCAGCCAGGCTATATCTATATCTGTGAGAACTCAGCATCTCATGAAAAGGGTAAGATACAAAGCCGTGACCCAGCAGGACCCGAGCATTCCCCCAACCCCAGCTCACTGGCAGGAGGAAAAGAATCACAGTGGGGAGGGAGTGGAAGTACGAGACTGCTAAATAACCAGCGCTAGTAATCTGCACCAGGAGTACAGACACACATTGCATGGTGTACTGGATATTAGAGAAACAGAAAAGTAAAATCTGACACTGAGACTGCAAGCGGGTCACCACAGCCGTTTGCCCTGGAACAAAAGAAAAGCAAGCGCTTTAAAAGTCTTCAAGGGACAAGGGTTTAACAGGTGGACAAAAGCGTCGTGGCACACTCAGCACAGTAGGCTGGGAATCTTAAGGAACTTCAGGGGCCCTAACCCCCTGAGTAGCAATGCAGCTCCAAAGCACCTCACGGCGATATGCACCCTGTCGTTCATTCGCCCCCACCAGCACTGTAAGCAAACTGGCTGACCCGCCATTGCTACAGACCAGCTGGACAGCAGCCCCACCCACGGCAACCACACAGTCTTTTCCCAGCACACAGCTAAGCGGGCCACACCCACAGGCTCACCCGTGTGAGCAGCTGCCCAGCAGTGCTGAGGAGACGGCACAAAGTCAGGAAGGCACAAGGGGCAACGTTCTCACAGAAGAACACATGCCACTCGTCTGTGATCCCTGCTAGTGCCCTAGGCTATCCCAAGGACTGCCCCATCCACAGCAGCTCGGGGGATTAACCCAGAGACTGCTTCCACTGTGCGGGTAATGGGCACAGGCAGGGGAGAAGGGCAAGGCAACCAGAAAGCAGGAAGGGACATTGTTCTACCAGCTGACACACGTGCCACGTGCCGGCGATCGATTCTATCGCCTTGAAAAGGCAGAAGAACCTGGTCCAGTACAAAATCACTCAAATGCCAGACAGAGGGCCTGGTGAGACCAATATAACCAATCTTACTGAAAAAGAATTCGAAATAAAAGTCATAACTGTGCTGATGGAGCTGCAGAGAAATATGAAAGAGCTAAGGGATGAAGTCTAGAAGGAGATAGCAGAAATGAAACAAACAATGGAAGGTTTTAAGAGAAGACTGGATGAGGTGCAAGAGACTGTTAATGGAATAGAAATCACAGAACAGGAATACAGAGAAGCTGAGGCTAAGAGAGATAAAAGTATCTCTAGGAATGAAAGAATATTAAGAGAACTGCAAGACCAATTCAAATGGAACAATATTCGCATTATACAGGTACAGGAAGAAGAAGAGAGAGAAAAACAGATACAAAGTGTCTTCTTTCTCCTTTTATAATTTTTAATCTTTTTAATTAAGGTATTATAGATATACACTCTTATGAAGGATTCACATGAAGAAACAATGTGCTTACTACATTTACCCATAATATCAATTCCCCACCCATACACCAATGCAGTCACAGTCCATCACTGTAGTAAGATGCCACAGATTCACTGTTTGCGTTCTCTGTACGAGTTTTCCCAGTAATCCCCCACACCATGTGTACTGAACATAATACCCCACAATGCCCTTCTCCCACCCTACCCACACACCATCAGACACACCTCCCCTTTCGTAACCACGAGTTCCCTCTTGGAGTCCCTGAGTCTGCTATTTTCCTGCACTTTTTTTAAATAATTTATTTTGGTATCATTAACCTACAATTATATGTGCAATATTATGGTTATTAAACTACCCCCTTCATCAGGTCCCCCCCACCAACCCCATTACAGTCACTGTCCATCAGCATAGTGAGATGCTATAGAATCACTACGTGTCTTCTCTGAGTTGTACAGCCCTCCCTGTGCCACCCAACAATACATCTGCTAATCGTAATGCCCCTTTTCCCCCCTTATCCCACCCTTCACATCCATCTTCCCCAGTCCTTCTCCCTGTGGTAAGTAACTATTAGTCCGTTCTTCGGTTCTGTGAGCCTGCTGCTGTTTTGTTCCTTCAGTTTTTTTTTCTTTGTTCTTATACTCCACATATGAGTGAAATCATTTGATATTTGTCTTTTTCGGCTTGGCTTATTTCACTGAGCATAATACCCTCTAGATCCATCCATGTTGTTGCAAATGGTAGGATTTGTTTTCTTCTTATGGCTGAATAATATTCCATTGTGTATATGTACCACATCTTCTTTATCCATTCATCTACTGATGGACACTTAGGTTGCTTCCATTTCTTGGCTATTGTAAATAGTGCTGCGGTAAACATAGGGGTGCATCTGTCTTTTTCAAATTGGGTTGCAGCATTCTTAGGGTAAATTCTTAGGAATGGGATTCCTGGGTCAAATGGTATTTCTATTTTGAGTTTTTTGACGAACCTCCATACTGCTATCCACAATGGTTGAATTAATTTGCATTCCCACCAGCAGTGTAGGAGGGTTCCCTATTCTCCACATCCTCGGCAACATTTGTTCTTGTTTGTATTTTGGATGTTGGCGATCCTTACTGGTGTGAGGTGATATCTCATTGTGGTTTTAATCTGCATTTCTCTGATGATTAGCGATGTGGAGCATCTTTTCATGTGCCTGTTGGCCATCTGAATTTCTTCTTTGGAGAAGTGTCTATTCATGTCCTCTGCCTATTTCTTAATTAGATTATTTGCTTTTTGTTTGTTGAGGTGCGTGAGTTCTTTATATATTTTTTATGTCAACCCCTTATCGGATACATCATTTATGAATATATTCTCCCATACTGTAGGATGTCTTTTTGTTCTACTGATGGTGTCCTTTGCTGTATGGAAGCTTCTCAGCTTCATATACTGCCACTTCTTCATTTTTGCTTTTGTTTCCCTTGCCCGGGGAGATATTTTCATGAAGAAGTCGCCCATGTTTATGTCCAAGAGATATTTGACTATGTTTTTTTCTAAGAGTTTTATGGTTTCATGACTTACACTCAGGTTTTTGATCCACCTTGAGTTTACCTTTGTGTACGGGGTTAGACAGTAGTCCAGTTTCATTCTCTTACATGTAGCTGTCCAGTTTTCCAACACCAGCTGCTGAAGAGATCATCATCTCCCCATTGTATATCAAAGGCTCCTTTATCAAATATTAATTGATTGTATATGTTTGGGTTAATGTTTGGATTTTCTATTCTGTTCCACTGGTCTGTGGGTCTGTTTTTGTGCCAATACCAAATTGTCTTGATTACTGTGGCTTTGTAGTAGAGCTTGAAGTCAGGGAGCGTAATTCCCCTTGTTTTATTCCTCCTTCTCAGGATTGCTTGGGCTATTTGGGGTCTTTTCTGGTTCCATATGAATTTTAGAGTTATTTGTTCCAGTTCATTGAAAAAAGCTGTTGGTAGTTTGATAGGGATTGCGTTGAATCTGTAGATTGCTTTAGGTAGTATAGCCATTTTGACAATATTTATTCTTCCTAGCCAAGAGCATGGGATGCATTTCCATTTGTTAGTGTCCTCTTTAATTTCTCTTAGGAGTGTCTTGTAGTTTTCAGAGTACAGGTCTTTCACTTCCTTCGTTAGGTATATTCCTAAGTATTTTACTCTTTTTGATGCAATTGTGAATGGAATTGTTTTTCTGATTTCTCTTTCTGTTAGTTCATCGTTAGTGTATGGGAAAGCAACAGGTTTCTGTGTGTTAATTTTGTATCCTGCAACTTTGGTGAATTCAGATATTAGTTCTAGTAGTTTTGGAGTGGAGTCTTTAGGGTTTTTTATGTACAATATCATGTCATCTGCAAATAGTGACAATTTGACTTCTTCTTTACCAATCTGATGCCTTGTATGTCTTTGTTTTGTCTGATTGCTGTGGCTAGGACCTCCAGTACTATGTTGAATAACAGTGGAGAGAGTGGGCATGCCTGTCTTGTTCCCAATCTTAGATGAAAAGCTTTTAGCTTCTCGCTGTTAAGTATGATGTTAGCTGTGGGTTTGTCATATATGGTCTTTATGATGTTAAGGTACTTGCCCTCTATACCCATTTTGTTGGGAGTTTTAATCATGAATGGATGCTGAATTTTGTCAAATGCTTTTTCAGCATCTATGGAGATGATCATGTGGTTTTGGTTCTTCTTTTTGTTGATGTGGTGGATGACGTTGATGGATTTTCAAATGTTGTACCATCCTTGCATCCCTGGGATGAATCCCACATGACCATGGTGTATGATCCTCTTGATGTATTTTTGAATTCGGTTTGCTAATATTTTGTTGAGTATTTTTGCATCTACGTTCATCAGGGATATTGGTTTGTAATTTTCTTTTTTGGTGAGGTCTTTGCCTGGTTTTGGTATTAGAGTGATGCTGGCTTCATAGAATGAGTTTGGAAGTATTCCCTCCTCTTCTATTTTTTGGAAAACTTTAAGGAGAATCAGTGTTATTTCTTCTCTATATGTCTGGTAGAATTCAGAGGTGAATCCATCTAGTCCAGGGGTTTTGTTCTTGGGTAGTTTTTTGATTACCGATTCAATTTCGTTGCTGGTGATTGGTCTGTTTAGCTTTTCTGTTTCTTGCTTGGTCAGTCTTGGAAGGCTGTATTTTTCTGAGAGATTGTCCATTTCTTCTATGTTTTCCAGCTTGTTAGCATACAGATTCCCATAATATTGTCTTATAATTCTTTGTATTTCTGTGGTGTCCATCGTTATTTTTCCTTTCTCATTTCTGATTCTGTTTATGTGTGTAGATTCTCTTTTTCTCTTAATGAGAGTCTGGCTAGGGGTTTATCTATTTTGTTTATTTTTTCAAAGAACCAGCTCTTGGTTTCAGTGATTTTTTTCTATTGTTTTACTCTTCTCAATTTTATTTATTTCTTCTCTGATCTTTATTATGTCCCTCCTTCTGGTGACTTTGGGCCTCATTTGTTCTTCTTTTTCCAATTTCAGTAATTGTGTCTTTATACTATTCATTTGGGAATGTTTTCCTTCTTTACATAGGCCTGGATTGCAATATATTTTCCTCTTAGAACTGCCTTTGCTGCATCCCACAGAAGTTGTGGCTTTCTGTTGTTGTAGTCATTAGTCCCCATATATTCTTTGATTTCTGTTTTGATTTGGTCATTAACCCATTGATTAATTAGAAGAATGTTGTTAAGTCTCCATGTATTTGTGAGCCTTTTTTATTTCTTTCTAAAATTTATTTCTAGTTTTAAACCTTTGTGATCTGAGAAGTTGGTTGGTAGAATTTCAATATTTTCGGACTTACTGAGGTTCTTTTTGTGGCCTAGTATGTGGTCTTTTCTGGAAAAAGTTCCATGTGCACTTGAGAAGAATGTGTATCCTGTTTCTTTTGGGTGTAGAGTTCTGTAGATGTCTGTTAGGTCCATCTGTTATAGTGTGTTGTTCAGTGCCTCTGTGTCTTTACTTATTCTCTGTTTGGTTGATCTGTCCTTTGGAGTGAGTGGTGTGTTGAAGTCTCCTAAAATGAATGCATTGCATTCTATTTCCTCCTTTAATTCTGTTAGCATTTGTTTCACATATGCCGGCGTTCCTGTGTTGGGTGCATATATATTTATAATGGTTATATCCTCTTGTTGGACTAACCCCTTTATCATTATGTAATTTCCGTCTTTATCTCTTGCTACTTTCTTCGTTTTGAAGTCCATTTTATCTGATACAAGTACTACAACATGTGCTTTTTTCTCTTTGTTGTTTGCATGGAATATCTTTTTCCATCCCTTCACTTTTAGTCTGTGTATATTTTTGGGTTTGAGGTGAGTCTCTTGTAAGCAGCATATACATCGGTCTTGCTTTTTTATCCATTCTCTTACTCTGGGTCTTTTGATTGGTGCATTCAGTCCATTTACATTTAGGGTGATTATCGATAGATATGTACTTATTGCCATTACTGGCTTTAGATTCGTGGTTACCAACGGTTCAACGGTTGCTTCTTTACTATCTAACAATCGAACTTAACTTTCTTGTTAAGCTATTGTAAACACAGTCTGATGTTTCTTTATTTCTCTCCCTTCTTATTCTTCCTCCTCCATTATTTATATACTAGGTGTTATATTCTTTGCCTTTAGTTAGTATTTGGATGGTCTGCTTTCTTTGCTATTTTATTTTCTCTGGTGACATCTTTTTAGCCTTAGGAGTGTTTCCTTCTAGAGCAGTCCGTTTAAGATATCCTGTAGAGGTGGTTTACGAGACGCAAACTCTCTCAACTTTCGCTTATCTGGAAATTGTTTAATCCCTCCATCATATTTAAATGATAATCGTGCTGGATACAATATTCTTGGTTCGAGGCCCTTCTGTTTCATTACGTTAAATATATCATGCCATTCTCTTCTGGCCTGTAAGGTTTCTGTTGAGAAGTCTGATGGGTTTTCCTTTGTACGTGATCTTTTTTCTCTCTCTAGTTGCCTTTAATACTCTGGTCTTACCTTTGATCTTTGCCATTTTAATTATTATGTGTCTTGGTGTTGTCTTCCTTGGGTCCCTGGTGTTGGGAGATCTGTGGGCTTCCATGGACTGCGAGACTATTTCCTTCCCCAGCATGGGGAAGTTTTCAGCAATTATTTCTTCAAAGACACTTTCTATCTCTTTTTCTCTCTCTTCTTCCTCTGGTCCTCCTATAATGCGAAAATTGTTTCGTTTGGATTGGTCACACAGTTCTCTTAATAGTCTTTCATTCCTACAGATCCTTTTATCTCTCTCTGCCTCAGCTTCTCTGTATTCCTGTTCTCTTATTTCTATTCCATTCACAGTCTCTTGCATCTCGTCCAGTCTGCTCCTAAGCCCGTCGATCGCTTGTCTGATTTCTGCATTCTTTCCTCACTTCCCTCACTTCCTCCCTCAGCTCTTGCATATTTCTCTGTAGATCCATCAATATGGTTATGACTTTTGTTCTGAATTCTTTTTCAGGAAGGTTGTGCATTTCCATCCCTTCAGTTCCCTCTCTGGTGTTGTCTGGGTCTGGGTAAGTTTTGTTTGTACCATATTCCTCTGTCTTTTCATGGTGATAGAAGTGGTCGCTGGTAGGTGCCATGTATGTCAGCTGGGCTCTTTAAGACTTTTGAAAGAAAAAAAAAGAAAAAGAAAGTAAGAAAGAAAAGATATAAAAATAACGCCCGCCGGGAGTAGATTCTGTGGGGATACTGTAGGTGGCACTGTTGCTCCACTATACTGCAGCTGCAGCCATGCCACTCCGCAGAGCCCTTTGTAGCTCTGGCCGCGGCAGGAACGAATGGGAGACTGTTGATCTCTCTGAGAAGTCTGAGTGCGGCTACCTTTCCCAGTCGCCAGCCAACGGGTTCAAAATTCCCCAGGACTCCCAGATGGGCTGAGTGTGCTGGGATGAACCTGCTCCTCCGTTGGGCCCATCTCTTTAAGACCACTAAAAAAGTACACGAATTTCCTTTGTCTCGGGGAGCTGGCTGCGAGGACCCAGTGGGTTCCCCAGCTCAGATCCTGCACCCTCTGTCTCTCCAATCTCCAATACACTGTGTGATGTCTGTCAACGCTCCCGGCGTAGATCATCAGGGCTGGTTATTTCACAGGCCTGTACTTCCACTCCCTCCTTGCTCTGAATCCCCTCCTCCCGCCAGTGCCCTGGGGTGGGAGAGTGCTTGGGTCCCGCTGGGACAAGGCTCCGTATCTTACCCGCCTCGCCAGGTGCCGAGTCCTCTCAGGTGTAGACGCAGGCTGTGTGCTGTCCTGTATCTTCTGGTCTCTCTTTTGATTATAGTTGTATTTGTTGTATTTTCATAAATATATATGGTTTGGGGAGGAGATTTCCACCGCCCTGCTCACACCGCGACCTTCCCGGAAGTCCCTGTTCCTTCACTTTTGCTGTGTTGTTATATTCCACAAATGAGGGAAATCATTTGGTATTTCTCTTTCTCTACCTGGCGTATTTCACTGAGCATAATATCCTCCAGCTCCATCCATGTTGTTGCAAATGGCAAGATTTGTTTCCTTCTTATTGCGGAATAGTATTCCATTGTGTATATGTACCACCTCTTCTTTATCCATTCATCTACTGATGGAATCTTAGGTTGCTTCCATTTCTTGGCTATTTTAAAAAGTGCTGCAATAACCATAGGGGGGCATATGTCTTTTTGAATCTGGGAAGTTGTATTCTTTGGGTGGATTCCAAGGAGTGGGATTCCCAGGTCGAATGGTATTTCTATTTTGAGTTTTTTGAGGAACCTCCATATTGCTTTCCACAATGGTTGAACTAGCTTACATTGCGACCAGCACTGTAGGAGCGTTCCCCTTTCTCCACATCCTTGCCAATATTTGTTGTTGTTTGTGTTTTGGATGGTGGCTACCCTCACTGGTGTGAGGTGATATCTCATTGTCGTTTTAATTTTCATTTCCCTGATGATTAGTGATGTGCAGCATCTTTTCATGTGTCTGTTGGACATCTGAATTTCTTCTTTGGAGAATCTCTCTTCATATCCTCCGACCATTTTCTAATTGGGTTATTTACTTTTTGGGTGTTGAGGCATGTAAGTTGTATATATATTTTGGATGTTAAGCCCCCGTCAGATATGTCCTTTCCAAATATATTCTCCCATATATAGAATACCTTTTGTTCTGTTGATGGTGTCCTTTGCCATACAGAAACTTTTTAGTTTGATATAGTCCCATTAGTTCATTTTTGCTTCTGTTTCCCTTGCTCAAGGAGATGCGTTCTGGAAGAAGTTGCTCATGCTTATATTCGGGAGATTTCTGCCTATATTGTATTCTAAGAGCTTTATGGTTATATGAGTTACATTCAGGTCCTTGACCCATTTCAAGTTTACTTTTGTGTATAGGGTTAAACAATAATCCAGTTTCATTCTCTTGCACGTAGCTGTCCAGTTTTACCAACACCAGCTGTTGAAGAGGCTGTCATTTCCCCATTGTATGTCCATGGCTCCTTTATAATATATTAATTGCCATTATATATGGTTGGGTTTATATCAGGGCTCTCTAGTCCGTTACATTGGTCTATGGGTCTGTTCTTGTGCCAGTACCAAACTGTCTTGAATACTGTGGCTTTGTACTAAACCTTAAAGTGGGGAGCATAATCCCCTCAACTTTATTCTTCCTTCTCAGGGTGGCTTTGGATATTCATGGTCTTTTGTGGTTCCATATGAATTTTAGACCGATTTTCTCTAGTTCGTTGAAGAAAGCTGTTGGTATTTTGATGGGAATTGCATTGAATCTGTAGATTGCTTTGGGCTGGATAGCCATTTTTACAATATTAATTCTTCCTATCCATGAACACGGGATGTGTTTAATTTGTATCTTCTTTTATTTCTCTCATGAGTTTCTTGTAGTTTTCAGAGTATAGGTCTTTCCCTTCCTTGGTTTGGTTTATTCCTAGGTATTTTATTCTTTTTGATGCAAGTGTGAATGGAATTGTTTTCCTGATTTCTCTCTCTGCTAAGTCATTGTTAGTGTATAGGAATGCCACAGATTTCTGCGTATTAATTTTGTATCCTGCAACTTTGCTGAATTCAGTTATTAGTTCTAGTAGTTTTGGAGTGGATTCTTTAGGGTTTTTTACGTACAGTATCATGTCATCTGCGAACAGTAGAAAGTGTCTTTGAAGAAATAATTGCTGAAAACTTAGCCAAGGTGGGGAAGGAAATGGTCTCTCAGACCATGGAAGCCCACATATCTACCAACACAACAGACACAATGAGGACAACACCAACACATATAATAATTAAAATGGCAAAGATAAAAGACACGGACAGGGTATTAAAAGCAGCCAGAGACAGAAAAAAGATCACATACAAAGGAAAACCCCACCAGGCTATCATCAGACTTCTCAACAGAAACCTTACAGGCCAGAAGAGAATGACATGATACATTTAATGCAATGAAACAGACGGGCCTTGAACCAAGATAACTGTATCCAGCAAGATAACACTTTAAATTTGAAGGAAAGATTAAATACGTTCCAGATAAGCAAAAGTTGAGGGAATTTACCTCCCACAAACCACCTCTACAGTGTATTTTAAAGTGACTGCTCTAGATGGAAGTACTCCTAAGGCTAAATAGATGCCACCAGAGAAAATAAAATCACAGCACAGAAAGCAGAACAACCAAATACTAACTAAAGGCCAAAAATAAAATCAGCTATCGATAAAAGCAGTCAAAGGAAACACAAAAGACTAGAGAATAAAACACATAACATATAAAGAGTGGAGGAGGAAAAAAAAGAAAGGAGAGAAATCAAGAATAATCACACAGTGTTTATAATAGCGTAATAAGTGAGTTAAAGTGAGACGGTTAGATAGTAAAGAAGCTACCCTTGAACCTTTGGTAACCATGAATCCAAAGCCTGCAATGGCAAAAAGTACATATGTATAGATAATCACCCTAAATGTAAATGGTCTGAATGCACCAATCAAAAGACACGGAGTAATCGAATAGCTAAAAAAGCAAGACCCATCTATATGCTGTTTACAAGAGACTCACCTGAAACCCAAAGACATACACAGACTAAATATGAAGGGAAAGAAAAAGATACTTCATGCAAACAATAGGGAGAAAAAAGGAGGTGTTGCAGTACTTCTTTCAGACAAAATAGATTTCAATGAACAACACACTAGAACAGACAGACCTAACAGACATCTACAGAACTCTACAGTCAAAAGCAGCAGGATACACATTCTTCTCAAGTACACATGGAACATTTTCCAGAATAGACCACATACTAGGCCACAAAAAGAACCTCAGTAAATTCAAAAAGATTGAAATCCTACCAGCCAACTTCTCAGATCACAAAGGTATAAAACTAGAAATAAATTGTACAAAGAAAACAAAAAGGCTCACAAACACATGGAGGCTTAACAACATGCTCCTAAATAATTAATGGATAAATGACCAAATGAAAACAGAGATCAAGCAATATATGTTGACCAATGAAAACAACAGCACAACGCCCCAACTTCTGTGGGATGCAGTGAGGGCAGTTCTAAGAGGAAAGTATATAGCAATCCAGGCCTATTTAAAGAAGGAAGAACAATCCAAACTGAATAATCTAAAGTCACAATTACGGAAACTGGAAAAAGAAGAACAAATGAGGCCCAAACTCAGCAGAAAGAGGGACATAATAAAGATCAGAGAATAAATAAATAAAACTGAAAAGACTAAAATAATAGAAAAAATCACTGAAACCATGAGCTGGTTCTTTGAAAAAATAAACAAAATAGATAAACCCTTAGCCAGACTGATTAAGAGAAAAAGAGAATTTACACACATAAACAGAATCAGAAATGAGAAAGGGAAAATCACGACAGACTCCACAGAAATAAAAAGAATTATTAGAGAATACTATGAAAATCTATATGCTAACAAACTGGATAACCTAGAAGAAATGGACAACTTTCTAGAAAAATACAACCTTCCAAGACTGACCCAGGAGGAAACAGAAAATCTAAACAGACCAAATACCAGCAATGAAATTGAATGGGTATTCAAAAAACTAAAAGGAACACAACCCCTAGGCCAGACGGATTCACCACCAAATTTTATCAGACATTTACGGAAGACATAATACCCATACCCCTTAAGGTTTTCCAAAAAATCAAAGAAGAGGAAATACTTCCAACCTCATTCTATGAAATCAATATCACTCTAATACCAAAAGAGGCAAAGACACCACAAAAAAAAGAAAATTACACACCAATATCCCTGATGAACATACATGCAAAAATACTCAACAAAACATGGCAAATTTAATTCAAAAATATATCAAAAAGATCATCCATTATGATCAAGTGGGATTCATCCCAGGGATGCAAGGATGGTACAACATTCGAAAATCCATCAACATCATTCACTACATCAATAAAAAGAAGGACAAAAACCACATGATCATCTCCATAGATGCTGAAAAAGCATTCAGCAAAATTCAGCATCCATTCATGATAAAAACTCTCAACAAAATGGGTATAAAGGGCAAGTACCTCAACATAATAAAGGCCATATATGACAAACCCACAGCCAACATTATACTTAATAGCGAGAAGCTGAAAGCTTTTCTTTTAATATTGGGAACAAGACAAGGATTCCCACTCTCCCCACTTTTATGCAACATAGTTCTAGAGGTCTCATCCATGGCAATCAGACAACACAAAGAAATAAAAGGCTCCCAGACTGGTAAGGAAGAAGTCAAACTGTCCCTGTTTGCAGATGACATGATACTGTACATAAAAAAAACCCTAAAGAATCCACTCCAAAACTACTAGAACTAATAACTGAATTCAGCAAAGTTGCAGGATACAAAATTAATATGCAGAAATCTGTGGCATTCCTATACACTAACAATGACGTAGCAGAGAGAGAAATCAGGAAAACAATTCCATTCACACTTGCATCAAAAAGAATAAAATACCTGGGAATAAACCTAACCAAGGAAGGGAAAGACCTATACCCTGAAAACTACAAGACACTCCTAAGAGAAATTAAAGAGGACACTAATAAATGGAAATTCATCCCATGCTCTTGGCTATGAAGAATTAATATTGTCAAAATGGCCATCCTGCCTAAAGCAATCTACAGATTCAATGGAATCCCTATCAAAATACCTACAGCATTCTTCAGTGAACTAGAGAAAATAGTTCTAAAATTCATATGGAACCACAAAAGACCCCGAATAGCCAAAGCAATCCTGAGAAGGAAGAATAAAGCAGGGGGAATTATACTCCCTGACTTCAAACTCTAATACAAAGCTACTGTAATCAAGACAGTTTGGTACAGGTACAAGAACAGACCCATAGACCAGTGGAAGAGAATAGAGAGCCCTGATGTAAACCCAACCATATATGGTCAATTAATATATGATAAAGGAGCCATGGATGTACAATGGGGAAATGACAGCCTCTTCAACAGCTGGTGTTGGCAAAACTGGACAGCTACATGTAAGAGAATAAAACTGGATTACTGTCTAACCCCATACACAAAAGTAAACTCAAAATGAATCAAAGACCTGAATGTAAGTCATGAAACCATAAAACTCTTAGGAAAAAATATAGGCAAAAATCTCTTGGACATAAACATGAGCACCTTCTTCATGAACATATCTCCCCGGGCAAGGGAAACAAAAGCAAAAATGAACAAATGGGACTATATCAAACTAAAAAGCTTCTGTACAGCAAAGGATACCACCAATAGAACAAAAAGACATCCTACAGTATGGGAGAATATATCATAAATGACCGATAAGGGGTTGACATCCAAAATATATAAAGAGCTCACACACCTCAAAAAACAAAAGCAAATAAACCAATTAAAAAATGGGCAGAGGAGCTGAACAGACTTCTCCAAAGAAATTCAGATGGCCAACAGGCACATGAAAGATGCTCCACATCACTAGTCATCAGAGAAATGCAAATTAAAACCACAATGAGATACCACCTCACATCAGTTAGGATGGCCACCATCCAAAACACAAAAAACAACAAATGTTGCAGGGGGTGTGGAGAAAGGGGAACCCTCCTACACTGCTGGTGGGAATGTAAATTAGTACAACCATTGTGGAAAACAATATGGAGGTTCCTCAAAAAACTCAAAATAGAAATACCATTTGACCCAGGAATTCCACTCCCAGGAATTTACCCTAAAAATAACAGCAGCCCAGTTTGAAAGACATATGCACCCCTATGTTCATCACAGCGCTATTTACAATAGCCAAGAAATGGAAGCAACCTAAGTGTCTATCAGTAGATGAATGGATAAAGGAGATATGGTATATATACACAATGGACTATTATTCAGCCGTAAGAAGAAAATAAATCCTACCATTTGCAACAACGTGGATGGGGCTAGAGGGTATTATGTTCAGTGAAATAAGCCATGCAGAGAAAGACAAGTATCAAATGATTTCACTCATCTGTGGAGTATAAGAACAAAAAAAACTGAAGGAACAAAACAGCAGCGGACTCACAGAACCCAAGAATGGAATAACAGTTACCAAAGGGAAAGGGACTGGGGAAGAGAGGTGGGAAGGGAGGGATAAGGGGGAAAAAGGGGTATTACAATTAGCACACATAATGTAGCGGGGGTGGGGGTGGGGTGCGAGGATATGGGGAAGGCAGTATAACACAGAGAAGACAAGTAGTGATTCTACAACATCCTACTATGCTGATGGACAGTTACTGCAGTGGGTTATGTGGTGGGGACTTGATAATAGGGGCAATCTAGTAACCATAATGTTGCTCATGTAATTGTATATTAATAAAATAAAAAAAAAACCTGGCCAATGATCCATGACCTATTTCCTATATGAAATTTTGAAGGATTCTTCTGGTATAGTAAGTTACTCTTTTGTGTGGATATATTGTAATAGTAATTATATATTTTTTATATTTTGGGCATATATTTATTTTATCTCAAGTCAGATATATTTTGTAAAGAAGTAGAGTAGTTAAGAACATGTCTGTTGGCCTAAGATCCTGGGTTGATATACTCTCATTGTCATTTAAACAGTTGATTAACTGGGCAAATGACTTCATCTCTCTAAAGCTCAGTTTTGTCATCTGTAAAGTTCAAATAGTAATAATATTTACCTGATACAGTTGTGGCATGAATTATCTGAGATTACATACGTGAGGTACTTAGAAGAGTGCCTGGATATGCTCATCACCTAAGAAAAAGTTACATGCTATTATTTTCTATGAATTTATCTTCTAATTAATATCACTTATCAAAAATTAAGAGCACAGAAA
This sequence comes from Smutsia gigantea, assembly GCA_032199065.1. Lineage (NCBI taxonomy): Eukaryota > Metazoa > Chordata > Mammalia > Pholidota > Manidae > Smutsia > Smutsia gigantea. The sequence continues at coordinate 69,272 of JAVSCE010001818.1, read as the reverse complement.
GAGGATACTGAAGGAAGTTCTGCCAAAAACTTACTGTAATTTCCTCTGACAGGTGGGATTATGGCTGATATTTGTTTTTTACTTTATCATTTTGTATATTTCAAAATTTTGAAACATGAGCACATTTAAAATTAGTAATGTCTTCCATTTAAATATGCTGCCTTTGCTGAAATCTAATTTCCAGTAACATCTCTTTCAACAACGTTAGTCTACAGCCCCTGATTCAAGTGATGTTAATTCTACAAATTTATCCATAACTTTTTGCTTTCTTCCTTGTGTTTTGATTAGAGTTGCACCATTTTAAAAGGCTGTGTGCTTGGAGCTGCTAAACTGATTGGAAAGGAAAAGGGCTTGCATTTTTGAGACCATCTGTGGGAGTTGCATTGTCTGAAACTGACAAGAGATCATGGCAGGTGGTAAGGTCACAAAGATTGACTTTTTGAGCTTGACATAATGTGTTCATAAAGCTGAAAGAAGTCCCACTTATTTTTTCAGCCACTGAAGAGCTTGGTGACAGAAAGAACTGTAGAGTTTTTTGAGTCTGCTTAAAACAATACATCAGTGCACATGTCTGGTTTATCTTTGAGAATCACAGATACTGCCAAAGACGGCAATTTTTTGAAACATTCAGTTGCCTATGTATTTACTTTTCAGATAGTTGTTTTAAATCATTTGTTACAAAAAAGTTTTAGACTATAGACAATGTAAAATAAAGACAAAAGCTTTAAAAATACATAGAAATACACATTTTTTAAATTAAAAGTTACAAACTGTAACTCAAAGCCCATATGGCATCCTTCTTCATTTTTAATTGAAAGAAGGAGGTCTTTGTCACAATCTCATTTCTTTTTGCAACATTTATCTTAATACAATTTTATGTAATTTGAACTACACTTGAAGGTTTATGCTTTTTGTTTCTCTCATCTCCTAGGACGTTTCAATGCCTGGCTCACTGCCATTGGTGTAGTGGGTATATAGCGTTTGTTGGATACGTAAATAAATTGAAGTTACTGCCTACTCTTGCTAATTTTAGAAGAATTTCTTGACTGCAAAGAAACATTTTTTTTTCTGTTTTAAATTGGGTTTATGTTGGGGTATTTTTCACTTCTATGTATGGATTATGAATTATTTATTTTGGAGGGAGAAACCTTAATTTGTCATGAGAAACCAGTGAACTGCTTTTCCCCCAAATATTTTTTTTGGTATCATTAATGTACAATTACATGAACAATATTATGGTTATTACTCCCTCCATTATCAAGTCCACACCATATATCCCATTACAGTCACTGTCCATCAGCGTAGTAAGACGCTATAGAATCACTACTTGTCTTCACTGTGTTCCACTGCCTTCCCCATGCCCCTACCCCACATTATATGTGCTAATCATAATGCCTTGTATATCCAAGGCTCCTTTATCATATATTAATTCACCATATATGCTTGGGTTTATATCTGGGCTCTCTAGTCTGTTCCATTGGTCTATGGGTCTGTTCTTGTGCCAGTACCAAATTCTCTTGATTACTGTAGCTTTGTAGCAGACCCTGAAGTCAGGGAGCATAATTTCCCCCACTTTATTCTTCCTTCTCAGGATTGCTTTGGCTATTCAGGGTCTTTTGTGATTCCGTATGAATTTTAGAACTATTTGCTCTAGTTCATTGAAGAATGCTGTTGGTTTTTTGATAGGGATTGCATTGAATCTGTAGATTGCTTTAGGCACATGGCCATTTTGACATTATTAATTCTTCCTATGCGTGAGCACAGAATGTGTTTCCATTTTTGGTATCTTCTTTAATTTCTCTCATGAGTGTCTCATAGTTTTCACAGCATAAGTCTTTCACTTCCTTGGTTATGTTTATTCCTAGGTACTTTATTCTTTTTTATGCAACTGTGAATGGAATTGTTTTCCTGATTTCTCTTTCTGCTAGTTCACCGTTAGTGTATAGAAATGCAACAGATTTCTGTTTATTAATTCTGTATCCTGCAACTTTACTGAATTCAGATATTCGATCTAGTAGTTTTGGAGTGGATTCCTTAGGGTTTTTTATGTCCAATATCATGTCATCTGCAAACAGGGACAGTTTGACCTCTTCCTTACCAATCTGGATGCCTTTTATTTCTTTGTTTTGTCTCATTGCCATGGCTAGGACCTCTAGAACTATGCTGAATAAAATGGGAAGAGTGGGCATCCTTGTCTTATTCCCAATCTTAAAGGAAAAGCTTTCAGCTTCTTGCTGTTAAGTATAATATTGGCTGTGGGTTTGTCATATATGGCATTTATTATGTAGAGGTACTTGCCCTCTATACGCATTTTGTTGGGAGTTTATATCATGAATGGATGTTGAATTTTGTCAAATGCTTTTTCAGCATTTATGGAAATGATCATGTGGTTTTTGCCCTTCTTTTTGTTGATGTAGTAGATGATGTTGATGGATTTTCAAATGTACTATCCTTGCATCCCTGGAGTGAATCCCACTTGATCATGATGGATGATCTTTTTGATGTATTTTTAAATTCGGTTTGCTAATATTTTGTTGAGCATTTTTGCATGTATGTTCATCAGGGATATTGGTCTGTAATTTTCTTTTTTTTTTGTGGTGTCTTTGCCTGGTTTTGGTATTAGAGTGATGTCGGCCTCATAGAATGAGTTTGGGAGTATTCCCTCCTCTTCTACATTTTGGAAAACTTTAAGGAGGATGGGTATTAGATCTTTACTAAATGTTTGATAAAATTCAGCAGTAAAACCATCTGGTACAGGTGTTTTGTTCTAAAGTAGTTTTTTGATTACCAATTCAATTTCTTTGCTGGTAATTCGTCTATTCAGATTTTCTATTTCTCCCTGGGTCAGCCATGGAAGGTTGTATTTTTCTAGAAAGTTGTCCATTTCTTCTAGGTTATCCAGTTAGCATATAATTTTTCATAGTATTCTCTCATTATTCTTTGTATTTCTGTGGTGTCCATAGTGATTTTTCCTTTCTCATTTCTGATTCTGTTTATGTGTGTAGACTCTCTTTTTTTTCTTGGTAAGTCTGGCTAAGGGGTTATCTATTCTGTTTATTTTCTCAAAGAACCACCTTCTGCTTTCATTGATTCTTTCTATTGTTTTATTCTTCTTAATATTATTTATTTCTGCTCTAATCTTTATTATGTCCCTCCTTCTACTGACTTTGGTCCTCATTTGTTCTTCTTTTTATAGTTTCATTAATTGTGAGTTTAGACTGTTCATATAGGATTGTTCTTCTTTCCAGAGATAGGCCTGTATTGCAATGTATTTCCTTCTTAGCATAGCCTTCGCTGCATCCCACAGATTCTGTGGTGTTGAATTACTGTTGTCATTTGTCTCCATATATTGCTTGATCTCTGTTTCTATTTAGTCATTGATCCATTGGTTATTTAGGAGCATGTTGTAGAAGCCTCCATATGTTTGTGGGATTTTTCATTTTCCTTGTGTAATTTATTTCTAGTTCCATACCTTTGTGTTCTGTGAAGCTGGTTGGTACAATTTCAGTCTTTTTGAATTCACCGAGGCTCTTTTTGTGGCCTACTATATGATCTATTCTTGAAAATATTCCATGTGCACTTAAGGAGAATGTGTATTGTGCTGCTTCTGGGTGTAGAGTTCTGTAGATGTCTGTTAGGTCCATGTGTTCTAATGTGTTGTTCAGTGCCTCTGTCTGCTTACTTATTTTCATGCTGGTTGATCTGTCCTTTGGAGTGAGTGGAATGTTGAAGTCTCCTAGAATGAATACATTGCATTCTATTTCCTCCTTTAATTCTGTTAGTATTTGTTTCACATATGTAGGTGCTCCTGTGTTGGGTACATAGATATTTATAATGGTTATATCTTCTTGTTGGACTGACCCCTTTATCATTATATGATGTCCTTCTTTATCCTTTGTTACTTTGTTTTGAAGTCTATATTGTCTGATACAAGTACTGCAACTCCTGCTTTTTTCTCCCTATTAGTTGCATGAAATATCTTTTTCCATCCCTTCACATTTACCTGTGTTATGTCTTTGGGTTTAAAGTGAGTCTCTTGTAGGCAGCATATAGATGGGTCTTGCTTGTTTTATCCATTCAGCGACTCTATATCTTTTGATTGGTGCATTCAGTGCATTTATATTTAGGGTGATTATTGATAGGTATGTACTTATTGCCATTGTAGGCTTTAGATTCTTGGTTACCAAAGGTTCAAGGTTAATTTCTTTACTAACTAAGAGTCTAACTTAACTCACTTAGTGTGCTACCACAAACACAATCTAAAGGTTCTTTATTTCTCCTCTTTTTTCTTCCTCCTCCATTCCTTATATATTAGTTATCATATTCAGTACTCTTTGTCTGTCCCTTGACTGACTTTGGGGTAGTTGATTTAATTTTGCTTTTGCTTAGTAATTAACTGTTCTACTTTCTTTACTGTGGTTTTATTACTTCTGGTGACAGCTATTAAACCTTAGGTACACTTACATCTATAGCAGTCCCTCCAAAATACACTGTAGAGATGGTTTGGGGGAGGTAAATTCTTACAGCTGTTGCTTATCTGGAAATTATTTAATCCCTCCTTCAAACTTAAATGATAATCTTGCTGGATAAAGTATTCTTGGTTCGAGGCCCTCCTGCATCATTTCATTAAATATATCATGCCACTCCCTTCTGGCCTGTAAGGTTTCTGCTGAGAAGTCTGATGATAGCCTGATGGGGTTTCCTTTGTATATGATCTTTTTTCTCTCTCTGGCTGCTTTTAATAGTCTGTGCTTATCCTTGATCTTTGTCATTTTAATTATTATATGTCTTGGTGATGTTTTCTTTGGGTCCCTTGTGTTGGGATATTTGTGCACCTCCATGGCCTGAGAGACTAACTGCTTCCCCACATTGGGGAAGTTTTCAGCAATTACCTTCTCAAAGACACTTTCTATCCCTTTTTCTCTCTCTTCTTCTTCTGGTACCCCATAATACGAATATTGTTCCGTTTGGATTGGTCACACAGTCCTCTCAATATTCCTTCATTCTTAGAGATCCTTTTTTCTCTCTGTGCCTCAGCTTCTTTGTATTCCTCTTCTCTAATTTCTATTTCATTTATCATCTCCTCCACAGTATGTAATCTGCTTTTAAAACCTTCCATTGTATGTTTCATTTCTGGTACTGTGTTCCTTAATGATTGGATCTCTGACCGGAATTCATTCCTGAGTTCTTGAATATCTTTCTGTACCTCCATGAGCATGTTTTAGATTGTTATTTTGAAATCTCTTTGAGGAAGATTCATGAGATCATTTTCATTTGACTCTTTATCTGGTGTATGCAGGATTTTGCTTTGAACCAGGTTCCTTTGACATTTCATATTTGTATGTTGTGCCCTCTAGTGCCCAGAAGCTCTACTCTCTGGAGCTGCTCAGCCCATGAAGTAATGTCAGGGGTCACAGGGGAGCAGTGTTGGTGCCTGGGGGAAGGAAAGAGCTGTTTCCTGCTTCCTGGCTGCTATGCCTGTCTCCACTGCCAGAACCAGTGGGCCAAGCACACACGTATAAGCCTCTATGCTTTGCGTTTGTAGCTGCTGTAGGTGGGGCTTCCCTCTGGCTGGCCTGACACCAGGGCAGGGTTTGTCGGTTTGTGAGACAGGTGAGGGCTGGCCAGAAGGAAGGCACAGCAGGCTGTGTATCACGGAAGGAGGCCTTGGAGCTGCGCAGCCAGCCAGGAGGCTAGAGCACCTGAACATCATGAATGTTCCAACCTGCTGGGCAGAGTGCACCCGGACAATATTGTCTACCTGTCCTTTCTCCTGAGCAGTAAGCTCTGTGCAATCCTTGCCCCTTTAGCAGGCCTCTCATTGTTAGGAAGTCTCTCAGACTGCCCGCCTTTCTTTTGTCTCAGAGCAGCCGGATATGGATCCCTTTTTTCCACAAGCTGCTGGAGCCTCAGTCTCTCCAGGTATTCTGCCTGTCTTAGCTTTCCAACCCCCCCAATCACCAGAGCACCATGCAATGTAGGTTTGTGCTCCCAGAGAAGATCTCCAGAGCTAGGTGTTCAGCAGTCCCAGGACTCCACTCCCTCCGTACTCCATTTCTCTTCCTCCCACCAGTGAGCTGGGGTGGGGGAAGGGCTTGGGTCCTGCCGGGTCACTGCTTTGGAACATTACCCTGGTCCGTGTGGTCTATTCTTTTCTCCAGGTGTTTGCAGTCTGGTGCAGCCTTCTTTCCTGTTGCTGTTTCAGGATTAATAATTCAGTTGTATTAATTATATTTTTGTATTTTATGTGGTTTTAGGAGGAGGTCTCTGTCTCACATCTCATGCCGCCATTTTAATCCAATCCCCTTTTAAACTTATTTTATAGTTTATACTTTAACATGGATTTTAAAAGAGGGGGGGAAGCCATCAAGTACAAAAAGGTACGCAGTAAAATGTCATTTTTCCATCTGCCTATTTCCCAGCTATCCCATTTATACCTCTGCATGGACAGTTACAGTACCTGTGTTTCTTTTATCTACATGAGGTTACTGTAAGCATACACAGGTTAACAAAAAAACATTCTAGCCTCCCCATTTTTAAGAAAGCTAATATATTTACTTCTGTATCTTGCCTTTTTTAACTTAACAATATAGCACTAAGATCTTGCCAAATCAGTACTCAGAGAATATCTTCATTCCCTTTTACAACTACCTAATATGTTACATAAATATAACATTATTTAACCAGATGCACCTTGTTGGAATTTCGATTTCCAATCTTTGCTATTACAAACAATTCAAGAAATAATCTGATACATATGTAATCTCATGTGTTGAATTCCTTGATCCAATGATGCACACATTTTTAGTGATATTGCTAAATTGTCCTCCATAGATGTTGTGGACATTTGCACTCCATCCAGCAGCAAATAAAAGTACCTATTTCTCCACAGCCTCACTAGTAAAGTGTTTATTGAATAGATTTTTTAAATGGTATTTACAATTTTATTTTGTTCTTTTTCAGAGTTTTGACTATTATTACTTCTCCACTTTTCCATCTGATATTGCATCTCCAGTTCCAGAAAAAGAAAAAAAAAAGCCCTGTCAGAGTCTTACTGGATCATGCCAATCCTCCCTAAATTAATTTAATTCATAAGTTTCCACACTGTCAAAATGTTGTCTTCTTATCTAAGAACATGTGTTTCCATTTATTCACATTTACTTCCGTGTCCCAATTGTGGGGTATGTAAATTTTGCTTATATAGGTGGTATGGGTTGAATTGTGTCCCCCAAAAAGGTGTTTCAAGTTCTAACCCCTGGTACCTGTGAATGTGACCTGACTCGGAATAGGAAATAGGATCTTTGTAGAGGTAATCAAGTTAAGATGAGAATACCATTTGACCCAGGAATTCCACTCCTAGGAATTTACCCTAAGAATGCAGCAGCCCAGTTTCAAAAAGACATATGCACCCCTATGTTTATCGCAGCACTATTTACAAAGCCAAGAAATGGAAGCAACCTAAGTGTCCATCAGTAGATGAATGGATAAAGAAGAGGTGGTACATATACACAATGGAATATTATACAGCCTTAAGAAGAAAACAAATCTTACCATTTGCAACAACATGGATGGAGCTGGAGGGTATTATGCTCAGTGAAATAAGCCAGGTGGAGAAAGACAAGTAACAAATGATTTCACTCCTATGTGGAGTATAAGAACAAAGAAAAAACTGAAGGAACAAAACAGCAGCAGACTCACAGAACCCAAGAACGGACTAATAGTTACCAAAGGGAAAGGGACTGGGGAGGATGAGCGGGAAGGGAGGGGCAAGGGGGAAAAAGGAACATTACAATTAGCAGATGTAATGTTAGGGGGGCGCGGGGAGGGCTGTGCAACCCAGAGAAGAAAAGTAGTGACTCTATAGCATCTCACTACGCTGATGGACAGTGACTGTGATGGGGTTGGGGGGGTGGACCTGATGAAGGGGGAAGTATAATCACCATAATATTACTCATTTGATTGTAGATTGGTGATATCAAAATAAACTTAAAAAAAAAAGTTAAGATGAGGTCAGACTGGAATTAGAGTGGGCTGTAACCCAATATGACTGGTGCTTGTATTAAAACAGGAGAAGAGACACAGACAAACACACAAAGAGAAGTCAATTACGTGAAGATGGAGGCAGGGACTGGAGTTACGGTGCCACAAATCAAGAAACATCTCCGGACCGGAAGCTGAAAAAGGCAAGTGAGAATTCTCTCAAGGCTTCGGAGGGATGATGGTCCTGCCAACACCTTGGTTTTGGGCTTCTAGCCTATGAACAGTGAGAAAACACATTTCTGTTGTCTTAAGCCACCCAGTGTGCGATACTTTGTTATGACTGCTAGGAAACTGATCAGTTTTACACATTTATTGTTATAGCTACACTTAGTTTATTTTTTTAATATTTATTTTAGCTAATTGTTCTTCCTATTACACATGGAATTCTCCATCATAACTTTCAAGCTGTTTGTATAAAAGAAATTTATGGGGTTCTTTTCTTTATTAATTTTATACCTCACTACACAACTGAATTCTCTTACTGTGTGTAGTAGCTTTTCAGTTGACTCTTTTGGGTTTTTCTGGTATAAAATTATAAGAAAATAGGGACTCCTGGATCTTGCAAGTCTGCAGAACAATGGAAGTAGCCTGATTATAAATCTTTCCACCAGCCTCCGCAAACATATATAAAATAAACAAGGGGACTAAATATAAACCGCACAGGACCCATGTGTTCAACATTATCTTTACCAGGAGACAGAGACCAGGGCAACCTTTAAATTACCTATAAAGTGTTAAAGAAACCAATTCCATAAGAAATCCCACTGCCTGCCTTCTCCAAGCCTGTGGACAGTGTGAGTGAGGGGAGGCTAAAAAGACTCCATGGAGAAGAACAGAGAGGTCCAGGGAAGTCAGAGGAAGCACCGACACTATCACCCCCAAAGAGAGAGTAAAACAACAAATACAAATTTTGTAACCACAATGTTGCTCATGTGAAACCTTCCTAAGATTGTATATCAATAATACCTTAATAAAAACAATGCACAAATACTGAACACAAGTGAGGACTTAATAGTCACAGTCCTAGTGACATGAAAGCATCTGGAAACTGCAGGACCAACACTGGCAATCTCTAAGAAACCTGCTTCTGGGGGAGAATCAGGTATATAGATAAAAATAAGAGATCTTGGAGATGAGGCAGTGAATGGAAAGAAGGCAATAAGAGGGGTAAGTTAAGGATCCTGCAGAAACAAAAGAGAAACAAGATATACCCACCCTTCCTCTGCCCGTTACCCTCACCATCATCATCCACAAATTCATAAAAAGAACTGAAAAGAAGAGGGAAGAGTTACAGAAAAACTCTCAAACTAGGAACTCTGTCCACAAAATAAGCAGACACAGCATAGTAACAGAATTAGATTATGTGCCCACCGAAGTCCCGCAAAAACCCAGAAAAACACAAGTGAAGGCTTTCCCGTTGGTTTTCTCCCCCAAAACCAAACCTGAAGTTGGAAAAAACTGTAACATATCCCTCATAATGAATTAAATATCCTCAAGCAAGAATTTGTAGACAGAAAAAAAAAGCTTGAGTCAGAAATTTAAAAAACTAATAACCAAAATGCACAAAAACAGAAATTAAATAGTTGGTTGGAACCCACAAAGAAAGAGAAGAAAAGACAAAAACCATACAAGAAATGAAAACTAAACTCTTAAGTTACACAACGAAGAATAGACTTTAATGAAAACTTAACAGAGGATATAGAAGAAAAGGAGGAAAACAATAAAGAGAATGAAAGTGAAAGAAAGAAAGAAGCAAAAGGTCAGAGAAAACTGGCTGAAATGGATGCCAGGAAAGAAGGTAGAACAATTTTACTGGTATCCTTAAGGGAAGAAATTTAAACAATGGAATAGCACTATTACTAAATTACAGAACAAGGAAACTTTCCGGAGATGAAAGGCCTGAATCTACATGCTGAAAAGGCCTGCCAGATACTTGGGAAAACTGACCCAAAATGATCAACTGTGACATATATCCTCGTAAAATCATTTAAAGAAATAAGCCAAAAGTCAGGGCATCTAGGCAAAAAGATAAAATAATTTATTAGACTAGCCCCACATTTCTAAAAAATAGCAAAAAGCAAGACAATAGTAGAGCAGAATTTTCAAGAAACTTAAGGAAAGAAAATGTAAACCATATGTTATCCTTTCAACTACAAGTTTCAAGAACATCAAAAAAAACTGTTTTGGGGGTAAGTTGTTTGACTTCAGTCTTGGCAATGATTTTTTTGGATTTGATACCAAAGGCAGAGGAAATAAAAGCAAAAATAAACAAGTGGGACTATATCAAATTAAAAAGCTTCTGCACCATAAAGGAAACCATCAACAAAATGAAAAGGCAACCTCCTGAATGGGAGAAAGTATTTGCAAATCATATAACTTCATAAGGGCTTAATATACAAACTATATAAAGAACCATACAGTTCAATAGCAAAAAGCCCTAACTATTCAATTTAAATATGGCCAGGGGAACTGAATAGACATTTTTCCAAAGAAGAAATACAAATGGTAAACAGATGAAAAAGTGCTTATCACCACTAATCATCAGGGAAATTTAAACCACAATGACTTATCGCCTCACACCCGTTAGAATGGCTGTCATCAAAAAGTAACAGGACTTCCGAGAAGATGGCGGTGTGAGCAGGGCGGCAGATATCTCCTCCCAGCACTATATTTATCTACGAAAACACAGCAAATACATCTACTCCTAAAAGAGAGACGAGAATACACAGGAAAGCTCACAGCGTGCAGCTACACCTGAGAGGACTCGGCACCCCAAGAGGCGGGTAAAATACGGAGCTGCGACCCGGCAGGACCCGAGCACTCCCCCACCCCAGCGCACCGGCGGGAGGAGAGGATTCAGAGCCGGGAGGGAGTGGAAGCACACCCCGCGAGGTAGCCAGCCCCGGTGATCTGAGTGGGGAGCGCTGACCCACATTGCGCAGTGCAGCGGAGATTGGAGAGACAGAGGGGCAGGATCTGAGCAGGTAACGTGCCAGGGTGCTTGCAGCCGGCTCCCGGGAAGGAAAAAAAAAAAGCGCCTGCTTTCTTCAGTGGTCTTATAGAGACAGGAGCCCAGCGGAGGAGCCGGATCGCCCCAGCACACTCAGCCCAGTAGGCTGGGAGTCCTGGGGAGTTTCAGACGCCTTAGCTGGCGACTGAGGACACATAGTTATACTTACACTTCCCACTGAGATAACAGCCTCCTATTCGTTCCCACCCCTGCCAGAGCGATAAAGGGCCCTGCAGAGCAGTGCAGCCACAGCTGTGGAATAGTGGGGCAATAGCGCCACCTACAGCATTTTCACAGAATCTACTCCCGGTACGCGGTTTTTTTTTTGTTTTTTTTGTTTTGTTTTGTTTTTTCTTTTTTCTTTTCTTTCTTTTTTCCTTTCTTCTTTTTATCTTTTTTTTTCTCTTTTTTTTCTTCTCTTTTTAAAGTCCTAAAGAGCCCAGCTGACATACATGGCAACTATAAGTGACCAATTCTATAGCCATGAAAAGACAGAGGAATATGGTTTGGACCAAAATCAACCAGACAACCCCAGAGAGGGAGTCTGAAAGGATGGAAATGCACAGTCTTCCTGAAAAAGTATTCAGAATAAAAGTCATAACCATGCTGATGGACCTACAGAGAAATGTGCAAGAGCTGAGGGAGGAAATGAGGAAACTGAGGAAAGACAATGCAGAAATCAGACAAGCGATCGATGGGCTTAACAGCAGAATGGATGAGATGCAAGAGACTGTTAATGGAATAGAAATCAGAGAACAGGAGTACAGAGCAGCTGAGGCAGAGATAGATAAAAGGATTTCTAGGAATGAAAGAATATTAAGAGAACTGTGCGACCAATCCAAACGGAACAATATTCACATTAGAGGAATACCAGAGGAAGAAGAGAGAGAAAAAGGTATAGAAAGTGTCTTTGAAGAAATAATTGCTGAAAACTTTCCCTCGCTGGGGAAGGAAATAGTCTCGCAGTCCACCGAAGCTCATAGATCACCCAACACAAGGGACCCAAGGAAGACAACACCAAGACACATAATAATTAAGATGGGAAATTTCAAAGATAAAGACAGGGTATTAAAGGCAGCTAGAGAGAGAAAAAAGATCACATACAAAGGAAAACCCATCAGACTATCATCAGACTTCTCAACAGAAACCTTACAGGTCAGAAGAGAATGGCATGATATATTTAACGTTATGAAACAGAAGGGCCTCGAACCAAGAATATTGTATCCAGCACAATTATCATTTAAATATGATGGAGGGATTAAACAATTTCCAGACAAACGAAAGTTGAGAGAATTTGCGTCTCATAAACCACCACTATAGGATATCTTAAATGGACTGCTCTAGATGGAAGCACACCTAAGGCTAAAAAGATGTCACCAGAGAAAATAAAATCATAGCAAAGAAAGCAGACCATCCAAATACTAACTAAAGGCAAAGAATAAAACACCTATTATAGAAAGAATGGAGGAGGAGGAATAAGAAGGGAGAGAAATAAAGAAACATCAGACTGTGTTTACAATAACTTAACAAGAAAGTTAAGTTAGATTGTTAGATAGTAAAGAAGCAACCCTTGAACCCTTGGTAACCACGAATCTAAAGCCAGCAATGGCAATAAGTACATATCTATCAATAACCACCCTAAATGTAAATGGACTGAATGCACCAATCAAAAGACACAGAGTAACAGAATGGATAAAAAAGCAAGACCCATCTATACGCTGCCTACAAGAAACTCACCTCAAATCCAAAGATATACACTGACTAAAAGTGAAGGGATGGAAAAAGATATTTCATGCAAACAACAAAGAGAAAAAAGCAGGTGTTGCAGTACTTGTATCAGACAAAATAGACTTCAAAACGAAGAAAGTAGCAAAAGATAAAGAAGGACATTACATAATGATAAAGGGGTCAGTCCAACAAGAAGATATAACCATTATAAATATGTATGCACCCAACACGGGAGCACCAGCATATGTGAGACAAACACTAACAGAATTAAAGGAGGAAATAGACAGCAATGCATTCATCTTAGAAGACTTCAACACACCACTCACTCCAGAAGACAGATCACCAGACAGAAAATAAGTAAAGACACAGAGGCACTGAACAACACACTAGAACAGATGGACCTAACAGACATCTACAGAACTCTACACCCAAAAGCAACAGGATACACATTCTTCTCAAGTGCACATGGAACATTTTCCAGAATAGACCACATACTAGGCCACAAAAAGAACCTCAGTAATTTCAAAAATATTGAAATCCTACCAACCAACTTCTCAGATCACCAAGGTATAAAACTAGAAATAAATTTTAGAAAGAAATAAAAAAGGCTCACAAATACATGGAGACTTAACAACACTCTCCTAATTAATCAATGGGTTAACGACCAAATCAAAACAGAAATCAAAGAATATATGGAAACTAATGACAACAACAACACAAAGCCACAACTTCTGTGGGACGCAGCAAAGGCAGTTCTAAGAGGAAAGTATATTGCAATCCAGGCCTATGTAAAGAAGGAAGAACATTCCCAAATTAATAGTCTAAAGACACAATTACTGAAATTAGAAAAAGAAGAACAAATGAGGCCCAAAGTCACCAGAAGGAGGGACATAATAAAGATTAGAGAAGAAATAAATAAAATTGAGAAGAATAAAACAATAGAAAAAATCAATAAAACCAAGAGCTGGTTCTTTGAAAAAATAAACAAAATAGATAAACCCCTAGCCAGACTCATTAAGAGAAAAAGAGAATCTACACACATAAACACAATTAGAAATGAGAAAGGAAAAATCACGACGGACCCCACAAAAATACAAGGAATCATAAGAGAATATTATGAGAATCTATATGCTAAGAAGCTGGAAAACATAGAAGAAATGGACTTCTTAGAAAAATACAACCTTCCAAGACTGACCAAGCAAGAAACAGAAAAACTAAACAGAGCAATCACCAGCGACGAAATCGAATTGGTAATCAAAAAACTACCCAAGAACAAAACCCCCGGACTAGATGGATTCACCTCTGAATTCTACCAGACATATAGAGAAGAAATAACACTGATTCTCCTTAAAGTTTTCCAAAAAATAGAAGAGGAGGGAATACTTCCAAACTCATTCTATGAAGCCAGCATCACTCTAATACCAAAACCGGGCAAAGACCTCACCAAAAAAGAAAATTACAGACCAATATCCCTGATGAACGTAGATGCAAAAATACTCAACAAAATATTAGCAAACCGAATTCAAAAATACATCAAGAGGATCATACACCATGATCAAGTGGGATTCATCCCAGGGATGCAAGGATGGTACAACATTCGAAAATCCATCAACATCATCCACCACATCAACAAAAAGAAGAACAAAAACCACATGATCATCTCCATAGATGCTGAAAAAGCATTTGACAAAATTCAGCATCCATTCATGATTAAAACTCCCAACAAAATGGGTATAGACAGCAAGTACCTCAACATCATAAAGGCTATATATGACAAACCCACAGCTAACATCATACTTAACGGCGAGATGCTGAAAGCTTTTCATCTAAGATTGGGAACAACACAGGGACGCCCACTCTCTCCACTGTTATTCAGCATAGTACTGGAGGTCCTAGCCACGGCAATCAGACAAAACAAAGACATACAAGGCATCCAGATTGGTAAGGAAGAAGTCAAATTGTCACTATTTGCAGATGACATGATACTGTACATAAAAAACCATAAAGATTCCATTCCAAAACTACTACAACTAATATTTGAATTCAGCAAAGTTGCAGGATACAAAATTAACACACAGAAATCTGTTGCTTTCCTATACACTAGTGATGAACTAACAGAAAGAGAAATCAGAAAAACAATTCCATTCACAATTGCATCAAAAAGAATAAAATACCTAGGAATAAACCTAACGAAGGAAGTGAAAGACCTGTACTCTGAAAACTACAAGACACTCCTAAGAGAAATTAAAGAGGACACTAACAAATGGAAATGCATCCCATGCTCTTGGCTAGGAAGAATAAATATTGTCAAAATGGCTATACTACCTAAAGCAATGTACAGATTCAATGCAATCCCTATCAAACTACCAACAGCTTTCTTCAATGAACTGGAACAAATAATTCTAAAATTCATATGGAACCACAAATGACCCCGAATAGCCAAATCAATCCTCAGAAGGAGGAATAAAACAGGGGGAATTACACTCCCTGACTTCAAGCTCTACTACAAAGCCACAGTAATCAGGACAATTTGGTATTGGCACAAAAACAGACCCACAAACCAGTGGAACAGAATAGAAAATCCAAACATTAACCCAAACATATACAGTCATTTTATATATGATAAAAGTGCCTTGGATATACAATGGGGAGATGACAGCCTCTTCAGCAGCTGGTGTTGGAAAAACTGGACAGTTACATGTAAGAGAATGAAACTGGACTACTGTCTAGCCCCATACACAAAGGTAAACTCAAGGTGGATCAAAGACCTGAATGTAAGTCATGAAACCATAAAGCTCTTAGAAAAAAAATAGGCAAAAATCTCTTGGACATAAACATGAGCAACTTCTTCATGAACATATCTCCCCGGGCAAGGGAAACAAAAGCAAAAATGAACAAGTGGAACTATATCAAGCTGAAAAGCTTCTGTACAGCAAAGGACACCATCAGTAGAACAAAAAGACATCCTACAGTATGGGAGAATATATTCATAAAAAACGTATCTGATAAAGGGCTGACATTCAAAATATATAAAGAACTCATGCACCTTAACAAACAGAAAGCAAATAATCCAATTAAGAAATGGGCAGAGGACATGAACAGACACTTCTCTAAAGAAGAAATTCAGATGGCCAACAGGCACATGAAAAGATGCTCCACATCGCTAATCATCAGAGAAATGAAGATTAAAACCACAATGAGATATCACCTCACACCAGTGAGGATGGCCAACATCCAAACACAAACAACAACAAATGTTGGCAAGGATGTGAAAAGAAGGGAACCCTCCTACACTGCTACTGCTGGTGGGACTGCAAATTAGTTCAACCATTTTGGAAAGCAGTATGGAGGTTCCTCAAAAAACTCAAAATAGAAATACCATTTGACCCAGGAATTCCACTCCTAGGAATTTACCCTTAGAATGCAGCAGCCCAGTTTGAAAAAGACATATGCACCCCTATGTTTATCGCAGCACTATTTACAATAGTCAAGAAATGGAAGCAACCTAAGTGTCCATCAGTAGATGAATGGATAAAGAAGAGGTGGTACATATACACAATGGAATATTATTCAGCCATAAGAAGAAAACAAATCCTACCATTTGCAACAACATGGATGGAGCTAGAGGGTATTATGCTCAGTGAAATAAGCCAAGCCGAAAAGACAAGTATCAAATGATTTCACTCATATGTGGAGTATAAGAACAAAGCAAAAATACTGAAGGAACAAAACAGCAGCCGACTCACATAACCCAGGAACGGACTAATAGTTACCAAAGGGAAAGGGACTGGGGAAGATGAGTGGGAAGGGACAGATAAGAGGGAAAAAGGGGCATTACGATTAGCAGACGTAATGTTGGGGGGGCACGGGGAGGACTGTACAACTCAGAGAAGACAAGTAGTGATTCTATAGCATCTCACTACGCTGATGGACAGTGACTGTAATGGGGTTGGTGAGGGGGACCTGATGAAGGGGTAGTTTAATAACCATAATATTGCACACGTAACTGTAGATTAATGATACCAAAATAAATTATATAAAAAAATATTTAATGAAAAAGCAAATGATATATACCTGATGAGATTATATTTTATGAAAACATAGTAGATTTTATCAAATGCACTTTCAGCAACGATGGATGTATTTTTTATTAAGCATCATTAAAGAAAAGCCCATTAAAGAAAAAAATAAGGGAGAATGTCTATTACCACTATTCACTATTTTTTTTTTGGTATCATTAATATACAATCACATGAGCGACATTGTAGTTACAAGATTCCCCCCATCAAGTCCCTACCACATACCCCATGTTTAGTAGTCTTCTCTATGTTGTATAGCTCTCCCCATGCCCCCCCCGCTACATTATGTCTGCTAATCTTAATGCCCCTTTTTCCCCTTCTCCTTCCCACCCATCCTCCCCAGTCCCTTTCCCTTTGGTAACTATTAGTCCATTCTTGGGTTCTGTGAACCTGTTGCTGTTTTGTTCCTTCAGTATTTTTTGTTCTTATGCTCTACAGATGACTGAAATCATTTGGTACTTGTCTTTCTCCGCCTGGCTTATTTCACTGAGCATAATACCCTCTAGCTCCATCCATGTTGTTGCAAATGGTAGGATTTGTCTTCTTCTTATGGTTGAATAATATTCTATGGTGTATATTTACCACCTCTTCTTTATCCATTCATCTACTGATGGACACTTAGGTTGCTTCCATTTCTTGGCTATTGTAAATAGTGCTGCGATAAACATAGGGGTGCATATGTCTTTTTCAAACTGGGCTGCTGCATTCTTAGGGTAAATTTCTAGGAATGGAATACCTGGGTCAAATGGTATTTCTATTTTGAGTATTTTGAGGAATCTCCATTCTGCTTTCCACAATGGTTGAACTAATTTACATTCCCACCAGCAGTGTAGGAGGGTTCCCCTTTCTCCACATCCTCACCAACATTGGTTTTTGCTTGTTTTTGGATGGCGGCCATCCTAACCCATGTGAGGTGATATCTCATTGTGGTTTATTTTGCATTTCTCTGATGATTAGCGATGTGGAGCATCTTTTCATTTCCCTGTTGGCCATCTGAATTTCTTGTTTGGAGAAGTGTCTATTCAGATCCTCTGCCCATATTTTAATTGGATAATTTGCTTTTTGTTTGTTGAGGTGTGTGTGCTCTTTGTATATTTTGGATGTCAACCCTTTATCAGATATGTCATTTATGAGTATATTCTCCCATACTGTAGGATGCCTTTTTTTGGTATCATTAATCTACAATTACATGTGTAACATTATGGTTACTAGATTCCTGCCATCATCCAGTCCCCACCACATACCCCATTACAGTCACTGTCCATCAGCATAGTGAGATGCTATAGAATCACTACTTGTCTTCTCTGTGTTGTACAGCCTTCCCTGTGCCCCCCCCAACATTATCTCTGCTAATCATAATGCCCTTTTTCCCCCTTATCCCTCCCTTACCACCCATTCCCCCAGTCCCTTTCCCTTTGGTAACTGTTAGACCATTCTTGGGTTCTGTGAGTCTGCTGCTTCTTTGTTCCTTCAGTTTTTTCTTTGTTCTTATACTCCACAGATGAGTGAAATCATTTGATACTTGTCTTTCTCCACCTGGCTTATTTCACCGAGCATAATACCCTCTAGCTCCATTCATGTTGTTGCAAATGGTAGGATTTGTTTTCTTCTTTTGGCTGAATAATATTCCATTGTGTATATGTACCACCTCTTCTTTATCCATTCATCTACTGATGGACACTTAGGTTGCTTCCATTTCTTGGCTATTGTAAATAGTGCTGCGATAAA
This sequence comes from Smutsia gigantea, assembly GCA_032199065.1. NCBI lineage: Eukaryota > Metazoa > Chordata > Mammalia > Pholidota > Manidae > Smutsia > Smutsia gigantea. The sequence goes on along the minus strand of JAVSCE010001818.1, from coordinate 50,687 downwards.
CATAGGGGTGCATAGGTCTTTTTCAAATTGGGCTGCTGCATTCTTAGAGTAAATTTCTAGGAGTGGAATTCCTGGGTCAAATGGTATTTCTATTTTGAGATTTTTGAGGAACCTCCATACTGCTTTCCACAATGGTTGAACTAATTTGCATTCCCACCAGCAGTGTAGGAGGGTTCCCCTTTCCCACATCCTCACCAACATTTGTTGTTGTTTGTGTTTTGGATCATTACTGTGGCCATCCTCACTGGTGTGAGGTGATATCTCACTGTGGTTTTAATTTGCATTTCTCTGATGATTAGCAATGTGGACCACCTTTTCATGTGCCTGTTGGCCATCTGAATTTCTTCTTTGGAGGACTGTCTGTTCAGTTCCTCTGCCCATTGTTTAATTGGATTATTTGCTTTTTGTTTGTTGAGGTGCATGAGCTCTTTATATATTTTGGATGTCAATACTTTATCAAATATGTCATTTATGAATATATTCTCCCATACTGTGGGATGCCTTTTTGTTCTATTGATGGTGTCGTTTGCTGTACAGAAGCTTTTCAGCTTGATATAGTCCCACTTATTCATTTTTGGTTTTGTTTCCCTTGCCTGGGGAGATACATTCATGAAGAAGTTGCTCATGTTTATGTCCAAGAGATTTTTGCCTATGTTTTTTCTAAGAGTTTTATGGTTTTGTGACTTACATTCAGGTCTTTGATCCATTTTGTTTACTTTTGTGTATGGGGTTAGACAATAATCCAGTTTCATTCTTTTACATGTAGCTGTCCAGTTTTGCCAACACCAGCTGTTGAAGAGGCTGTCAGTTCCCCACTGTATATCCATGGCTCCTTTATCGTATATTAATTGAGCATATATGCTTGGGTTTATATCTGGACTCTCTATTCTGTTCCACTGGTCTATGGGTCTGCTCTTGTGCCAGTACCAAATTTTCTTGATTACTGTGGCTTCGTAGTAGAGCTTGAAGTTGGGAAGCGAGATCCCCCAGCTTTATTCTTCCTTCTCAGGATTGCTTTGGCTACCTGGGGTCTTTCAGTCCTCACTATTATGTAACTTTTTTTTGCAGCTACCAGCCAATGCAATTAGACAAAAGAATGACACAAGTATATAGAATGGTCCTTCAGAGGTAAAATTATTATTATTTACAGATGATGCTGAATGTTTACAGAGAAGTTCCAAGACATCTACAGAGAAGCTCTTTCAAACAAGGAGGGTATTGAGTTACTTGTTGATTACAAAATTCATACTCAGAAGTTAACAGGTTCATTATATACAGTAAATGTTAACAACTACTTAGAAGTGATAATGGAAAAGATTATCCCATTTACAGTAGCAATGACAGAAAAAAAGGGGAAGGAATTCAGGAAGAAATATATAGCAATAAAAACAAATGGAAAAAATACCAAGTTCTTGAACAGTGAAGTACAAAATCTTAAGAACATCAACTGCCCCCAAATTATTCTACAAATATAATAAATCATAACAAAATTAACAGTATTTTATCCTTCTAGTTAGATCAACTGATTCAATAGTTAATATGGAATATAAGACCTAAAACTATAAACCTCTTAGAAGAAAACACTGTGCAAAGTTGCATGAACTTGGTTCTGGCATTGATTCTCAGATATGCCACCAAAGGTAAAGGCAACAAAAGAAAAAACAGACAAATGTGACTTTGTGAAATTTAAAAAATTTTGCACATCAAGACACTTATCCACAGAGTAAGAAGGCAACCCATGGAATGGAGGAAAATATTTGCAAATCATGTATCTGATAAAGGATCAATATCCAAAATACATAGAAAACTCCAAAAACTCAATGACAAAAAAACAACCTGATTCAAAAATGGGCAAAGGACTTGAATGGATATTTCTTTAAAGAAGATATATACAAATGGCCAATAAGCACATGAAATATATTCAACATCACTAATCATTAGAGAAATTCACATCAAAACTAGAATGAGACACCACCTTACACCCATAAAGATGGCTACTATCAAAAAAAAGAAGTGTTGACAAGGATGAGGAGAAACTGGAACTCTTGTGTACTGCTAAGAGAAATATAAAATGGAATAGTGCTATAGAAAACAGTATGGTAGTTCCTCCAAAAAATTAAAAATTAAAAATAGAATTACCATATAATCCAGTAATTCCACTTCTGGGTATATATTCAAAAAATTGAAAGCAGGGTCTCGAAGAGATATGTGTACACCCATAATCCCAGCAGCACTATTCACAAAAGTTAAAACATAGACACAATCCATGTCCATCCATGGATGAATGGATAAGCAAAATGTAATAAATACATACAATGGAATAGTACTCAACCTTAAAAAGGAAGGAAATTCTCACACATGCTACAACATGGACAAAACTTGAGGACACTATGCTAAGTAAAATATGCCAGTCACAAAAAAGACAAAAACATATGATTCTATTTCTATGAGATATTTAGAATAGTCAAAATCATAGAGGCAGAAGGTAGAATGGTAATTGCCAGGGGCTGGGGTAAGGGGTAGAAATGGGCGCATTAGTGTTTAGTGGGTATAGACTTTAGTTTTACAAGATGAAAGAGTTATGGATATGGGTGGTGGTTGTACGACAGTATTAATGTACTTAATACCACTGAATTGTTCGTTTAAAAATGGGTAAAGTGGTAAGTTTTATGTTATGTATATTTTACCACAATAAAAAAATTTTTCTTTAAGGACAGAAAATAAAGTAGGGGATTAGCAAAAAAAAAAATTTTCTATGGAAAAATAAGAATAGCCATACAAATCCTAGAAACACAGTGAGGATTTTAGCCCAGCCCAATTACTTAAACAAGTTACAATCATTGAAATACTATACACTGTAAAGGGAAAGGCATATAGTTTGATGGACTAGAAAAACAAGTCCAAGAATAGACCCAAATCCATGAAGAAATTTAGTATGAATCAAAGCTGACACTTCAAATTAGTGAGGTATAAATGGTTTGGGTGGATTACTCAATAAATATTGTTGGGATAACTGACAAGTGAGTAACCATCTGAAAAAAATTAATTGGAGCCATAATTTACACCTCATTCAAAGTAAATTCCAGATGAATCAAAGAACTCAATGTAATTATTTTTTTAGGTACTAGAAAAAAACATGGGAGTGTTTTAATCTCTGTGTATGGAAAACTTTTCTAAATATGAACCCAAGCCCAGAAGTCATCAAAGGACTGATATGATTACAATGTATGTGTATGTATCACATTGTCTGCACTTAAGGAAAACACTACAACGCAGGGCACAAAAATAAACTGGAAAAAAGTATTTGCAATTCACATTACAGAAAAAAAAGTTAATTTCTATCTTATAAAAGCTCCTATAAATAAATAGAACACAATGAGCGTTAAGAAAAATGGGGGCAAAGGATATATAACTCAAAAGACTTTTAGACATTAAAAAAGTATGTTCAACCTCTCTCATAAGAGTAAAAATAAATATACAAGATCAAAAATATTGTGCTAATACACTTTATTGAAAAGGCTAAGGAAAATGGACTTTCTCATACTTTTCTGGTAGTAGAATAAATAAGTACACTCTTTATGGAGGGTAACTGCACCATATCCATGAAGATTTAAATGCACAAATCCTGATATATGCAGGTCTACACAGTCATGTGAAACCACATATATACAAGGATATTCACTATGGTGCCATTTTTATAGCAAAAGGTAAGACAAACCCTGTTTACCAATAGAATGATTAAACAAATCATGGCCTAAAAAAGAAATGAGGGAGCATTTGTACTGTGTACTGATATGGACTGACCTCCAATATAAACTCCAATATAAATGAAAAGAAACAAGTTATAGAGAAGTATGTGTAGCCTACAGCATTTGTGTAAAAAGATATCTCTGAGGCAAAGGAACTAGCTGGATATATGGCAAAGAGTGAGGAGAACATACTTCTTTTCTTTGATTAATGAAATAGTAAGATGAGCTACTTACACCATTTATACATTTTGTATTTTATACCATGGACACAAACTACATATATATCAAACTCACTTTATTTTTTAAATTCTGTACTTTCCTTCATTAGAAATAATACTTCTGATTTCATAATATAGATAAAATCATCTGAGCTAGAGAGAGACAGGGTATAGTTTTTGCAGTACTTTAGATAAAATCCTTTTGCAGGAAGCTTGAAAGACCATTAATATTGTAATCAAATCCTGTTTAAAGAAGTCTTTTTCCACAACAGGATAGAGAACAACTAAATAAGACCAATTCACTGTCACATAATATAAATTAGCTACATGAGGGATTCCTGCATAAAATTACAGAAAAGTTTTTAAAAAGCCAGAAGATGGCGATACTGCTTCAATTAAGTCTCACTGGTACCAGGATCATCCTCTTATCCTGTTATTAACAAACCAGATTTTCCTGTCTCTCTCTTGTTGCCCTTCTGCATTCCCTAAAATTGCCTATCCTTCTACTCTTCACCCATGATAAGAAACTGAAATAAAGATTAGTGGAAAAGGAAGAGAGAAGAAATACCTGAATTTTTAATAGTACTCTTTATAAGGGAACATAATTAAAATATATTACAAGGTTTTTTTGCTAAATATGAAAAAACAAGTTTATAACCATTTTCTCCTGAAGCTACATGAGAACGATGATGGACTGAAAAAGAATAAACCCATAAAAAAATACATATGTGGAGAATACAGTTAATAATTCTGTAACATCTTACTACAATGATAGACAGTAACCGCACTAGAGGGGGTGAGGATTTATAAATATGGGTAAGTGTTAAACCACTGTGTTGTTTATCTGAAACCAACATTAAGTTGTATATCAATGATACTTTAATTTTTTTTTAATGCATATGCATATGTACCATGAAAGGAGACAACACTGGATGAGACTTAAATAAAGCTTTTTGAAGCTAGACAAACGATTGCTGATACTATGTGGCTTGGTAAAACAAGAGCCCCAAACCTATGCATATGTGGGTGGGTGGGGGGTATAAAACCAATTAAGAATCTAACACAACAGAAGGGCTCAAGAAGAGACATCTGAGGGAAGGGGTCTGGACTGAGGCTGAAAATAGGAATAATGTTTGAAAGTTTGAGTGAGGAGTAGTTTTCACCCAGAAGCCTTACCATGTAGCCAAGAAACAGCCTCACCTGTACCCCAGCCTGAGACAAGTGCTTTACATTCTTAAAACATTAAACCAGCCAGGATGTAGAAAGCACATACACACAAGGGTTGTGTGTCATGTCATACCATAAAGAAATTAATGATGACTTACGTGCTGTACAGTGGACCCCAGCCCTATTCCCAAAATCACCTTCCAGAACACAGGCCAATCAGGCCGGAGGCTAGGCAATTCCTCCACAGGGAATCTGACCCCAGAGGAAAGGCCTAGCCACTCGATTATCCTGTGTTAAGACTTGCACTTAACACCCCAGACCAGAAAAAGGTTTACATATATTAGAAAGTCAAATTAATATAATAGTACTGTTTACTCAAGGACAATCTCAGTCAAATTGTTTCTACCCAGGTAAAATACTGGACTGAATTCTACATAAATAGGAATAAATACTAAATAAGTCAGAGGATTTTGATACTAATATAGACAGATAGCTAGTATGAGCTCTGTTCAGCAGTTTTTCAGAATGCTTCAAGGTGAAGGATTAAAGACATGGAGAAAAAAAACATTTTGCGCTCTATTTTTTTATTTTTTATTAAGATATTATTATATCTTACATAGATATACACTCTTATGAAGGTTTCACATGAAAAAACAATATGGTTACTACATTTACCCATATTATCAAGTCCCCACCCATACCCCAATGCAGTCCCTGTCCTTCAGTGTAGTAAGATGTCACAGATTCAACATTTGCCTTCTCTATGCTACACTGTTTTCCCCGTTATCCCCCACACCATGTGTACTAAACATAATAACCCTCAATCCCCTTCTCCCTCCCTCCCCACTCACCCTCCCACACCCCTCTCCTTCGGTAACCACTAGTTAGTTCCTTCTTGGAGTCTCTGAGTCGGCTGCTATTTTGTTCCTTCAGTTTTGCTTCGTTGTTATTCTCCACAAATGAGGGAAATCATTTGGCACTTGTCTTTCTCCACCTGGCTTATTTCACTGAGCATAATATCCTCCAGTTCCATCCATGTTGTTGCAAATGGTAGGATTTGTTTCTTTCTTATGGCTGAATAGTATTCCATTGTGTATATGTACCACCTCTTCTTTATCCATTCATCTACTGATGGACACTTAGGTTGCTTCCATATCTTGGCTATTGTAAAAAGTGCTATGATAAACATAGGGGTGCATATGTCTTTTTGAATCTGAGAAGTTGTATTCTTTGGGTAAATTCCAAGGAGTGGGATTCCCGGGTCAAACGGTATTTCTATTTTTAGTTTTTTGAGGAACCTCCACATTGCTTTCCACAATGGTTGAACTAGCTTACACTCCCACGAGCAGTGTAGGAGGGTTCCCCTTTCTCTGCATCCTCACCAGCATTTGTTGTGCTTAGCCTTTTGGATGCTGGCCATCCTTACTGGTGTGAGGTGATATCTCATTGTGGTTTTAAATTGCATTTCCCTGATGATTAGTGATGTGAAGCATCTTATCATGTGTCTGTTGGCAATCTGAATTTCTTCTTGGGAGAACTGTCTCTTCATGTCCTCTGCCCATTTTTTAATCGGGTTATTTGCTTTTTGGGTGTTGAGGCATGTAAGTTCTTTATATATTTTGGATGTTAACTCTTGTTGGATACGTCATTTACAAATATATTCTCCCACACTGTAGGATGCCTTTTTGTTCTGTTGATGGTGTCCTTTGCCGTACAGAAACTTAGTTTGATGTAGTCCCATAAGTTCATTTTTGCTTTTGTTTCCCTTGCTCAAGGAGATGCGTTCAGGAAGAAGTTGCTCATGCTTATATTCAGATTTTTGCCTATGCTGTCTTCTAAGAGTTTTATGGTTTCATGACTTACATTCAGGTCTTTGATCCATTTCGAGTTTACTTTTGTGTATAGGGTTAAACAATAATCCAGTTTCATTCTCTTGCACGTAGCTGTCCAGTTTTGCCAACACCAGCTGTTGAAGAGGCTGTCATTTTCCCATTGTATGTCCATGGCTCCTTTATCATATATTAATTGCCCATATATGGTTGGGTTTATATCAGGGCTCTCTAGTTTGTTCCATTGGTCTATGGGTCTGTTCTTGTGCCAGTACCAAATTGTCTTGATTACTATGGCTTTGTACTAGAGCTTGAAGTTGGAAAGCATAATCCCCCCAGCTTTATTCTTCCTTCTCAGGATTGCTTTGGCTATTCGGGGTCTTTTGTGGTTCCATATGAATTTTAGAACGATTTTCTCTAGTTCGTTGAACAATGCTGTTGATATTTTGATAGGAATTGCATTGAATCTGTAGATTGCTTTAGGCAGGATGGCCATTTGACAATATTAATTCTTCCTATCCATGAACACGGGATGTGTTTCCATTTATTGGTATCTTCTTTAATTTCTCTCATGAGTGTCTTGTAGTTTTCAGAGTACAGGTCTTTCCCTTCCTTGGTTAGGTTTATTCCTAGGTATTTTATTCTTTTTGATGCACCTGTGAATGGAATTGTTTTCCTGATTTCTCTCTCTGCTAGTTCATTGTTTGTATATAGGAATGCAACAGATTTCTGTGTATTAATTTTGTATTACACAACTTCACTGAATTCAGATATTCTATCTAGTAGTTTTGGAGTGGATTCTTTAGGGTTTTTCATGTACAATATCATGTCACCTGCAAACAGGAACAGTTTAACTTGTTCCATGCCAATCTGGATGCCTTTTATTTCTTTGTGTTGTCTGATTGCCATGGCTAGGACCTCCAGTACTATGTTGAATAGAAGTGGGGAGAGTGGGCATCCTTGTCTTGTTCCCGATATTAAAGGAAAAGCTTTCAGTTTCTCGCTGTTAAGTATAATGTTGGCTGTGGGTTTGTCATATATGGCCTTTGTGATGTTGAGGTACTTGCCCTCTATACCCATTTTGTTGACAGTTTTGATCATGAATGGATGTTGAATTTTATCGAATGCTTTTTCAGCATCTATGGAGATGACCATGTGGTTTTTGTCCTTCTTTTTGTTGATATAGTGGATGATGTTGATGGATTTTCGAATGGTGTACCATCCTTGCATCCCTGGGATGAATCCCAGTTGATCATGATGGATGATCCTTTTGATGTATTTTTGGATTCAGTTTGCTAATATTTTGTTGAGTATTTTTGCATGTATGTTCATCAGGGATATTGGTGTGTAATTTTCTTTTTTTGTGGTGTCTTTGTCTGGCTTTGGTATTAGAGTGATGCTGGCCTCATAGAATGAGTATTCCCTCTTCTTCTACTCTTTGGAAAACTTTAAGGAGGATGGATATTAGGTCTTCACTAAATGATTGATAAAATTCAGCGGTGAAGCCATCTGGTTCAGGTGTTTTGTTCTTAGGTAGTTTTTTGATTACCAGTTCAATTTCATTGCTGGTAATTGGTCTGTTCAGATTTTCTGTTTCTGTCTGGGTCAGCCTTGGAAGGTTGTACTTTTCTAGAAAGCTGTCCATTTCTTCTAGGTTATCCAGTTTGTTACCATATAATTTTTCATACTATTCTCTGGTAATTCTTTGTATTTCTGTGGTGTCGATAGTGATTTTTCCTTTCTCATTTCTGATTCTGTTTGTGTGTGTAGATTTTTTCTTGATAAGTCTGGCGGGGTTTATCTATTTTGTTAATTTTCTCGAAGAACCAGCTCTTGCTTTCATTGATTCTATTGTTTTATTCTTCTCGATTTATTTATTTCTGCTCTAATATTTATTATGTCCCTCCTTCTACTTACTTTGGGTCTCATTTGTTCTTCTTTTTCTAGTTTCATTAATTGTGAGTTTAGACTGTTCATATGGGATTGTTCTTCTTTCCTGAAGTAGGCCTGTATTGCAATATACTTTCCTCTTAGCATGGTCTTCGCTGCATCCCACAGATTTTGAGGTGTTGAATTATTGTTGTCATTTGTCTCCATATATTGCTTGATCTCTGTTTTTATTTGGTCATTGATCCATTGATTATTTAGGAGCATGTTGTGAAGCCTCCATGTGTTTGTGGGCTTTTTCATTTTCTTTGTGTAATTTATTTCTAATTTCATACCTTTGTGGTTTGAGAAACTGGTTGGTACAATTTCAATCTTTTTTAATTTAATGAGGCTCTTTTTGTGGCCTAGTATATGATCTAATCTTGAAAATGTTCCATCCATCTCAAGTTTTTATTATGACAGTACAAATATTTCAAGAGAACAAGGTTTCTGATTCTTTTTGCATATAGTAATCAGGGAATTCATATTGAAATTGGGTTTTGTTAGGTAAGAATTTAAGGCTGTCCTTACCCACCCCTTTCCCAACCAAAATAATTTTATGAGTCTATTTGGAAAACTACTTATTTAAAAGCTTTTCAAATAAACTTTTCAAGATCAGAATAGTTAAGTACTCTTGGAAAACCTTCCTAGACATTTCTGACCAGTATTGTTTACCTTCCACAAATTATTTTCTTTAAAGGTCTATGTTTAGTAGTTATTTTTACAGCCATTTTGACACAGGATAATGTCTTGAATAGCATGAATTTAATGACAAAATCATAGGCAGAATGTTAACATCAGTAATCACTCTACTGCTTTTCATATATAATGATGGAAATTATCATGCATATTTTCAGTTTATGTTTCTTAGAATGCCTGCACAGGTATTGTTACCTTTGAATATTGCCTCTTCAACTTAAAAATACACAATCACTGTGCTCACAAAATTTCCCTACTTATATAAAGATTTTACAGTTAAAAATATATCAACTAGTGCAGATTTATCTGACAGTTTTTCCAAACTTTTGTTAACCTAGAAATCATTTTATTGACTGCAATTTGTTAGTTCTATATGCTCTTATATCAACTCCTTTCACCATCTCTCTCTCCTTTGTACAGCATTTAATAAATCTTTAAAAAATTTCTTTTTATATTCCATGTCTTTTACTGGGATATAGTTGAAATACAATACTATATTGATTTCAAATGTACAACATAGTGATTTGATAATTATAAACATTACTAGATGTTTGCCATGGTAAGTGTAGTTACCCTGTTACTATATGAAGATATTATTGGTTATATTCTGTATGTTGTACTGCCATTCCTATGACTAACTTGTTTTACAATTTGCAATTTGTACCTCTTTATCCCCTTCACCTATTTTACCCATTCCTCAGCCCCCTCCCTATGGTAACCAACAGTCTGTTGTCAATATTTATGAGGTCTATTTCTTTATTATCTTTTTAGATTTCACATGTAAGTGAAATTACATGGTATTTGTCTTTCTCTGCCTGGCTTATTTCACCTAGCATGATACTCTCTAGGTCCATCTATATTGTTGCAAATGGAAAGATTTCTTTCTTTTTTGGCTGGGTAATATTCCCTTGGGTATATGAACCACATCTTCCTCATCCATTTATCTATTAATGGGCATTTGGGTTGCTTCCATATCTTGGTTATTGTAAGTACTGTTGCAATGAACACAGGTGTGCATGTATCTTTTCAAATTAGTGATTTTGCTTTCTTTGGTCAATTGCTACAAGTGGAAATGCTGAGTTGTATGGTATTTCTTTTTAAGTTTTTTGAGTAACCCCATATAGTTTTCCACAGTGGCTGCACCAATTTACATTCCCACCAACAGTGTAGGAGGGTTCCCTTGTCTCCACATCCTTGCCAACACTTGTTATTTTTGTGTCTTTTGGATAGTGGTCATTCTGACTGGTGTAAGGTGATAACCTCACTGTGGTTTTGATTTGCATTTTCCTGATGATTAGTGATGTGGAGCATCTTTTCATATGCCTGTTGGTCATTTGTATGTCTGCTTTGTAAAAGTGTCTATTCAGGTCCTCTGTCTATTTTTTAATTGGATTATTTGTTTTTTTGATGTTGACTTGTATGAGGTCTTTATATATTTTGGGTATCAGTTCTTTATTGTATACATCATTTTGCAGATATATTCTCCCACTCAGTAGGTTGCCTTTTGCTTTGTTGAGGGTTTCCTCTGCTGTGCAGAAGCTCTTTAGTTTGATGTAGTCCCACTTGTATTTTTGCTTGTTTCCCTTGCCCAGGAAGACTTGTCCAGAAAGAAATTTTCTCATACTGACATCCATGAGATCCTTCCCTATGTTTTCTTATAAGAGTTTTATGGTTTCAAGTCTTACATTTAGGTCTTAATCCATTTAGAATTTACTTTTGTGTATGGCATAAACAGTAATCTAGTTTCATTCTCTTGCATGTACTTAACCAGTTTTCCCAACAACATCTTTCTCTATCAGAGGTAGTTTATATCACCACAATTTCAAGAATGCTGTGAAGAAAACTTAATAGATTGCTTTTTTAATTGTCTACTCTCAAGTAAACTGTAAAAGAGAAGTTACTGCTTCCAGTTTTGATTAAACACTTTATTTTGACAGTTTTGAAGTACATAGTATTTTTCCACATTTACAGGTTTGTTATTTTACAATTAACTTAAATAGAACTGAACTGGTCCCTTTGACAAATTTATTCCCCAATAACAACTTGTCTTTTTAAAGTAAATGGAGCCTATTATATAAACTTATGAGTTTGAATATAAAAAAAAAGATTTGGGATTTCTCCGAACAGTTTCCTCATTCCATCTTCCCCTGCACTTAGAATTCTGCAAGGGCTGAGGCCATGTCATGCTCCTTTATCAGCTCAGTGCCTTACAGAGTGCCCCTAACATAGTAAGCATTTCGTATCTGTCTGCTGGGTGACTCACACAGAGACCAGCTGCTGGGGAGTCACCACCTCTCCATGCCTACTATCTGGCTGATAGTTCCTATCATCCCTAGGAATAGGGAAGGTTAAAAAAAGGGTGGTAGGGGAAGGGCTTGAATTTAAAAGGAAACAGAATAAGAGGGTTGGAAAGATCTAATCTAATTAGATCTAATCTAATTAGATCATTCCAGATTATTCCAATGGGAACGAAATGTCTTTAAAGAGATACATGCATTTTAAAGACAAAGATGACTGGCTACCATGGTTAAGGATTGGAGACAAGAAAATATTGGAAAAAGAAAGGTCAATGGGAAGCTATTTATTATAGTCCAGAAGAGGAATGGAGGCCCAAATTATGGTAACGGCGGTCGGAATGGAGAAAAACGGATATGAGTTACCCTTGTGCTTTAGGCATCCATCTCTACCAAGAAAAATTCTTCTCAGACTAGATGAAGTGAAACAAGCACTGGTACCCTGTGCAAAATGGGCATTTAATAAATTTAATCAATGAATCAATGGAAAACAAAGCTCAGCATGGATGAGATTAAAGAGAGTTTCTGACTGCTCTAAGTAAACTTACACAGGTATATAAAACTCCAGATGAAATTGCCATGCAGCTGTTGGCAACTATACAGAACCTATGGAGAGGGGAGCAGTTGTCAGAAGACCAAAAATAGGAAAATGTAGTACTGCCATTCAAAAAGAGAGAAAGGGGATTCTGCCAACTGTTAATCACTGAAGCTAAATGGAACTCGAGACAAAATTCTAGAATCATTACTGAGAGAAATTTGTGAACACAGAAAAAGTAGTAACTAATTTATGCTACTGAAAACCAGTATAGTAGTTTCATTAAGGACAAGCAATGACAGAACATGTTCTTTTCCTAAAAGGATTAAAAAAAATAAAAGTATATAAATTATGTGGGTTTTAGGAAGGCACTCATTAAAATTCCTTAATGAACTTTAGTCCTTGTAAAACTTTTCTAGTCCTTGTGAAAACTTGAGAATATTTGAGGCAGGTAATGATAAATTAGCGATTTCTAATTGGCTGAAGAACTTGAACCACAGAATTAATGAGCTTTTTTTATCAACCTTAAGAGAGATCTCTAGCAGGGCAAGAGCTCTGTAATTAGCCCTGTCTATTCAATATTTTAATAAGACTCGCATGAAGGCAATGTCAGCATCATCAAACTTACAGTTGACCAAATCTATGGATAAATACATAAGCCAATTTACTGGATAACCAACTCAGATTATTTTTTAATGTCAACAGACTGGAACCAATCTGACAAGATCAAATTTAATATAGATAAATGAAAAGTCCTACGAAAAAATATTCTATTAAAGAACAGGGAGAGCATGGACAAAACAACTCAAGAATTTTAGCTGACTACAAAATCAATAATAATGGGTAATGGATATAGCACTTAAATGCCAGGGACCATTCAAAATGCTTTACATATGTATGTTTAAGAAGAATATGGATGAACTGAAACAAATCCACAAATAAGCCTTCTATATTGTGAGGAGGCTCAAAGCAAAGCATAAAATCATTACAAGAGGTTAGTGACTGAGAATATTTTCTCTAGAGAAGAAAAGATTCAATTGAATATAGTATGTATCTCCAAATATTTGAAAACTCACATACAGAAGAGACAGAACTAAAACCAGTGGAGATACAACTTCTAGTTCAGTAAAAGAAGTAATTTTACAAAAATTAGAATTCTCCAAAGGGGAACCCTCCTACACGGCTGGTGGGAATGTAAATTAGTTCAACCATTGCGGAAAGCAGTATGGAGGTTCCTCAAAAAACTCAAAATAGAAATACCATTTGACCCAGGAATTCCACTCCTAGGAATTTACCCTAAGAATGCAGTGGCCCAGTTTCAAAAAGATATATGAACCCCTATGTTTATCACAGCATTATTTACAATAGCCAAGAAATGGAAGCAACCTAAGTGTCCAACAGTAGATGAATCGATAAAGAAGATGTGGTACATATACACAATGGAATATTATTCAGCCATAAGAAGAAAACAAATCCTACCATTTGCAACAACATGGATGGAGCTAGAGGGTATTATGCTCAGTGAAATAAGCCAAGCGGAAAAAGACAAGTATCAAATGATTTCACTCATATGTGGAGTATAAGAACAAAGAAAAAAACTGAAGGAACAAAACAGCAGGAGACTCACAGAACTCAAGAATTGACTAACACTTACCAAAAGGGAAGGGACTGGGGAGGATAGGTGGAAAGGGAGGGATAAGGGGAAAGGGGCCCTTACGATTAGTACACACAATGTGGATGATTCGGAATGGGGAAGGTTGTACAACACAGAGAAGACAAGTAGTGATTCTATAGCATCTCATTACGCTGATGGACAGTGACTGTAATGGGGTATGTGGTGGGAACTTGATAAAGGGGGGAGTCTAGTAACCATAATGTTGCTCATGTAATTGTACATTAATGATACCAAAAAAAATCCTTTGCCTCAGAAATTCTGAAATTATGAATCTTCCCTCCAGAAAAACGTACACATGCGTAATTTGTGTAACATTTCCAAGGGTTCACAAATCTACTTTCAAATTTATTCATGCCCCACCCCTTGAGTCATGTATCCCAGATTGAAATGGAAAGGATTTAAGTATGAAGAGGCAAATATATTTAATAATCTTTAAAATTCATTACAACTTAAAACCCTATGATCTAAAAAAATTCAACTCGATGCTTTCTAGTTTCTTCTAAGATCCATTATGACACTTATTCCAGTAAGAATTTAAAATATAATGACAAGGTCAGAAAATAAGTGAAGTCAAGTTTGCCAAGTGACAATGTAAATATGCCTGTAAATTCATAGATGGTGTACGGCTTACTATTTAACCTTTAAAAGAAACAGACCTAAATTTAAACATAAAAAATGAGATGCTAATGTACCTCTCAATGTCTAATATTTAATGCCCAAATTAGGAAATTCCCCCCTCTGCTTTTAAAACTTCATCCTAACTTCTCCCTTTCTAGTCTTTGTTCTGGTTAAGATCGACAAAGGACCATTCATGATAAAATCTCAACAAAATGAGTATAGAGGGCAAGGACCTCAACATAATAAAGGACCCATATGACAACCCCACAGCCAACATTATAACTAACAGTGAGAAGCTGAAACCTTTTCCTTTAAGATCTGGAACAAGACAAAGATGCCCACTCTCCCCACTTCTATTCAACATAGTTCTAGAGGTCCTAGCCATGGCAATCAGACAACAATAAGAAATAAAAGGGATCCACATTGGTAAGAAGAAGTCAAACTGTCCCTGTTTGCAGATGACATGATATTGTACATAAAAAACCCTGAGTTCAGTAAAGTTGCAGGATACAAAATTAATATGCAGAAATCTGTGGCATTCCTATATACTAACAATGAACTAGCAGAAAGAGAAATCAGGAAAACAATTCCATTCACAATTGCTTCAAAAAGAATAAAATACCTAGGAATAAACCTCACCAAGGAAGTGAAAGACCTATACCCTGAAAACTACAAGACACTCATGAGAGAAATTAAAGAAGATACCAATAAATGACAACACATCCCATTCTCATGGATAGGAAGAATTAATATTGCCAAAATGGCTATGTGCCTAAAGCAATCTACAGATTCAATGCAATCCCTATCAAAACACTAACAGCATTCTTCAATGAACTAGAACAAATAGTTCTAAAATTCATATAGAACCACAAAAGACCCCGAATAGCCAAAGCAATCCTGAGAAGGAAGAATAAAGCAGGGGGAATTATGTTCCCTGACTTCAAACTCCACTACAAAGCCACAGTAATCAGGAAAATTTGGTACTGGAACAAGAACAGACCCAGAGACCAATGGAACAGACTAGAGAGCCCAGATATAAACCCAAGCATATATGGTCAATTAGTATACGATAAAGGAGCCATGGATGTACAATGGGGAAATGACAGCCTCTTCAACAGCTGGTCTTGGAAAACTGGATAGCTACATGTAAGAGAAGGAACTGGATTACTGTCTAACCCCATACACAAAAATAAATTCAAAATGGATCAAAGACCTGAATGTAAGTTATGAAACCATAAAACTCTTAGAAAAAAACATAGGCAAAATCTCTTGGACATAAACATGAGCAACTTCTTCATGAACATATCTCCCCGGGCAAGGGAAACAAAAGCAAAAATGAACAAATGGGACTATATCAAACTCAAAATCTTCTGTACAGCAAAGGACACCATCAATAGAACAAAAAGACATCCTACAGTATGGGAGAATACATTCATAAATGACATATCTGATAAGGGGTTGACATCCAAATTATATAAAGAGCTCACGCACCTTAACAAACAAAAAGCAAATAAGCCAATTAAAAAATGGGCAGAGGAACTGAACAGACACTTCTCCAAAGAAGAAATTCAGATGGCCAACAGGCACATGAAAAGATGCTCCACATCACTAATCATCAGAGAAATGCAAAGTAAAACCACAATGAGATATCACCTCACACCAGTTAGGATGGCTAACATCCCAAAGACAAACAACAACAAATGTTGGCGAGGATGTGGAGAAACGGGCACCCTCCTACACTGCTGGTGGGAATGTAAATTAGTTCAACCATTGTGGAAAGCAGTATGGAGGTTCCTCAAAAAACTCAAAATAGAAATACCATTTGACCCAGGAATTCTACTCCCAGGAATTTACCCTAAGAATGCAGCAGCCCAGTTTGAAAAAGACCTATGCACCCCTATGTTTATCGCAGCACTATTTACAATAGCCAAGAAATGGAAGCAACCTAAGTGTCCAACAGTAGATGAGTGAATAAAGAAGATGTGGTACATATACACAGTGGAATATTATTCAGCCATAAGAAGAAAACAAATCCTACCATTTGCAACAACATGGATGGAGCTAGAGGGTATTATGCTCAGTGAAATAAGCCAGGCTGAGAAAGACAAGTATCAAATGATTTCAGTCATCTGTGGAGTATAAGAACAAAGAAAAAACTGAAGGAACAAAACAGCAGCAGACACAGAACTCAAGAATGGACTAACAGTTAACAAAGGGAAAGAGACTGGGGAAGATGGGTGGGAAGGGAGGGATAAGGGGGATAAAGGGGTATTACGATTAGCACACATAATGTAGCAGGGGGTGGGGGGGGAATATGGGGAAGGCAGTATAACACAGAGAAGACAAGTAGTGATTCTATAGCATCTTACTATGCTGATGGACAGTGACTGTAATGAGGTATGTGGTGGGGATTTTATAATAGGGGGCGTCTAGTAACCATAATATTGCATGTAATTGTACATGAACAATAGCAAAATAAAAAGAATTGAAAAATTGACAAAGATATCAGTATACTTAGGTTCTAATTAATTCTCTTTGCCATGACTTTAATTTTGACTTAGTCTGTTTTCTCACCATGTTCTTAAACTTTCATATATCTAAAAGGGCTTTAAAAATTATTAGTGCTGTGTAAATATAAATAACTCATGCATTATGTACAAAACAATTACCAACAGCAAGAAAACAAAGTGTTCCTATCATACTTTTTAGAAAGCAAACATATTACATCCCAATTCCTAATTATACAAAGCAATTTTTGAGTCCTTTAGGGTGTGTTTCAGTGTATAATATTCATCCACAAATGCTTTCCATGTTAAGTACAAACACTTCTGTACATCCAGTTTCAAGCTGTACTGAGAGGACATAGCTCAGATTTAAGAATTTTGGCTGCAAGGGAAAAACTTGAAGGTGCTAGTGGAACTACACATTTACAAAAGTTGGGAGGGAAGTTACATGATCACAAAAGGTAATATAAAATATTACACGCTTGAAATTTCCATTTTCTCTCTCAAACAACTGAAAATAAAGAGAACTCAAAAGTAAGAGTTTATAAGTCTTAGTCCTTTATTAAATATAAGTGCCACATTGCTGAAATTGCAACTGTACTGCCAAAACAATGCCACAGACACCATGTCTGCCATTAGGCTCGTCTCTAGTTCCAGGCACAAGATGTTCTAATAAATAACAAACATATCAAGAGCCTGTACACAAGTGCGACAGAACCTGGGGTCTATGCATTTGATTTTTCTCCTGGTGCTACTTGAGAATGGACACTGCTATTAAAGATTTATTTTAGTAAGAGGATAGTGATAAAGCTTTAGCTAAATTACAGGCTAACCAATGAAATGGAAAAGCAACATAATAATCAGATCAACTAAATTATACTTAATTTTGAATAGAAACAGGTTTATGACGATACTGTACAAAGGGAGATAAGTAACTTCAACTGTTGCCTAGGTGAATAGAATTTCAAGCCATTAAGAGGAAAGTAGATGTCAAATGAAAAAACACAAAACTAAGATTGGGGGGAGAAGGGAGAGGAAGAGAATGAGCTACTGACTTAGTAAAAAGAGAGTTAAAAAATGGGGCAGGGAGTCTGAGCCCTCTGAGAGATAATGAGGAAGAGAAAGTATCCAAAGGCTCAAAGGAAGCTTCAGTAGTTAATATGTGAAGGGAAGAGCCTGTTACTATTTCAACAAAAAAAGAGAAACAACAATATGGAGATTTCCTTGAACCAGCATTCCCGGTTGTAGGGAAAATGCCTACCTCATGCAGGGCACTTAATAACTGGTGCGCTTTGTCCTAAATGCGTTCCACAGATCTGTCCATTTACTCTTCGCAACACCCGGAACAGGCAGGTATTACTATTTTACAGATGAGGAAACTGAGGCCACAC
Source organism: Smutsia gigantea (assembly GCA_032199065.1). NCBI lineage: Eukaryota > Metazoa > Chordata > Mammalia > Pholidota > Manidae > Smutsia > Smutsia gigantea. The sequence goes on along the minus strand of JAVSCE010001818.1, from coordinate 32,082 downwards.
AACGCAAGATAACACATGCCGGTACCAGAGACGGAGCGCTCATCCACTTAGTTGAACTGTCTCTCTTGGAGATCCTACAAAAACCTTTATACTTTTTTGTGGAGAGGGACCTTGGCTCTCTGGAATTTCTCAAAGGAGTCTGGGCCCAAAAAGGAATCCTCTACTTTAGAGAAAAGTGCCTTTAAAGGGGATATGAGATTCTTCCAAGTGCACAAAGCTTTGGAACTCTGAAATGCACCTGGAGATGGAGACAGAGGAGGCGGGTAGGTCACTGAAGAAGGTAAAGTCCGAAAATCAGACTTAAAAAGCCACTCTTCTCCCATGAAAAGGCCGAGAGAGTAGAATGCAGCCCTTCCTCTCTTCCACGAGGCGAGATACAGGGACGCTGCCTCCCACCGATTTGCTGTGCGTATGGAGGGGAGGGGGCTCTCCGGTTTCAGACCAGGCCTGGAAGGACGCATGGGAATAAACAGATGGACTCGGGGTGACAAGGGAGCCCTGAGGTGCAGGGAGGGAAACCTGCCCGGGATCACGCCAGGCCGGGTCCAGAGGCCCTCGGCACGCGGGTCCGCGCCCTCGCCCCGGACCTTACCGCCGCTAGGCTGCAGAGGACTAGGCGTCCACGCAGGCCTGTCCTTCCGAGGCTGGAGGGCGTCTTCGGGCGCCGCCGCTCCAGTGGTGCCCGCGATTGGCGGCGGCCAGGTCCCGGCGCACTCACACTCGGAGCAGGGGTGGCGATCCGCGGCCTGCCCAGTCGAGGACCTGGAGTTCGAAGCCCCGCGACGTTGACCGTGCGTGCGCCCTCGAGCCCGCCCAAAAAGGAAGGGTCAGGGCGCGCCCCGCGTGCGGAGCAGCGGCGGCGGCTGTAGCCGAGATCGGGGGCTGCTAGGTCCGCCCTCACCCGGCCCAGTCACTGCCCTGCTTCCCCCGCGCGAGCTTTGGCGGCGGAGCAGCACGGTGAGCGCCGATTGGCCCTCGGTATGAGTGACGTAAGGCGCCACTCCTCACGGATTGGCCAGGAAGGCGGAGCGTGCAAGGAGTAAACAAACCCCGCCCCCAGGCTTCCCAAAGAGGAAGGGGCCACGAGGTGAAGGGACGGGTCCTCAGCGGAGTCTGCGGGGGTGCAGGGGGCTTTCCCGAGACTCAGTGGTCCCCCCACGGTGACCCCGCCGCCCCGCTCCCCAGCTGCCTCTGGGGCGGGCGGCAGGCCCGAGGCCTAAAATTTATGGACATGCCCTCCCCCTCCCTCCGCCGGGCTTGGGTGGGAATCTTGAGTTTTTTTCCATCCGCCCGCATTCCCCAGGCCTCAAGCAGGAAAATCCTCTCTCTCTCTCTCTCTCTCTCTCTCTCAGAAAAAAGGAGAACTAGGGCGGTTACATCTCGTTCCCCAGACCTGTGATGGATCGCCCCCGGGGGAACAGCCAGGAGGCGGATGGGGACAAGTGACTGAGGCCACGTGTGGGACCCACTGTGGGCACCCTGTAATTATTCAGACAATGGACTAGAGCACGCTGAGCTTGTGGGTACCTCAGCACCCAGGCAAGTATGATCCAAACCAAGCCAGGTCGCCATGCCACGTGGAAACTGAAGAGAAAATCGCGGCCCCACACCCCCAAATACCTGTCCATTTAGTTCAATATTAAAAATATTTCGTCTATTAATTATGTGCCCATGTAAAAAATCATGTGTGAGCTCACATTCTAGTGAGGTGGGAAAGGCAATGTGCAAAAGAAATAGGCAAAATATAAACAGTTTACATGCTGATGGGAAAAAAAATTAAGCAGAGAAGTGCTTGGGGGATGGGTGGTTTTAAATAGGGTGCTCAGGGAAAGCAGTAGAAAAGGCTATTTAAATAAATATCTAAAGGAGGTGAGAGAGGTAAGAGCACCTTTGGACCTTTCTCTGGGGTGGGGTGGAGAGATAACTTCTGCATAATAGTACATAGATAAAGCCCTAGGAGGTCCAAGAATGACAAATGCAATATTCCTCCAACTAATTCTAAAATGCAAAAGCCTCCATAGAGTGATTACTTTGTATTTTCCAGTAACAAATCAATAGGATTTATTTACTTTTCATAGTAATTTTGTTCAGGTTTCAATTAAACAAATACTTTTCAAACACATTAGTCATAAAAAGATGCAAAAATGAGCAAGACAGACAAAACCTCCATGCTCAGGGAACTCCGTCTAGCAGGAGAGATGGATTGTAAACAGTTTCAGTACAATGTGTAAACGCCATAATAGATGTACACACATAGAGTGCTTGGAGTGATGTAAGTGGGGGTGGATGTTATTATGAACCTGTAATTCTCTCAGGATCTCTATAAAGAAAACTCTGTGCTAGACTTCGAAGTAAAGCTGTGACTATCACAGATTCTCAAAATCTCTTTTTAAGTTTCTAAGGTGCGAGTCTCAATATTAAATTGAACCATATGAAATTGCTACTACTTGACAAGAATTTTCACAGGGCTCAACTTATTCTGTTGTAGAATCAATACGAAGATTTTGCTATGTAATGTATATATATAAATAAGTGTTCAAAGATGACAATTATAATCATTGGGTAATACTTTTGAAGAAAATGATTTAAAAGTCAGTGTTTGATAACACCTTCCAACACTATGAAGTAAAATGGGCAATGAAAGTTTCAAATTTCCCATATGGTGGTTTGATCTAGCTGTGAATTTCCATGACCTAATCAGGGTATGCGGTAAACGACACTAAATGCTAGTTTCACAGCAGGCCAAGCAATTGAGAATAAGGAACTGCTTGGTTTTGAAGCCAAAAACTGAAAATTCTGCAGAACAGAATAAATTGTCAAGTTGCTTCAGGGAGGAAAATTCATGTAAATCAATTTTGCATTCCCACTCACAGTTCCAATTTAGCAATTTGCACATCAGCTTTCTTCATTCTCGTTTCCCCATTAAGGGATCTTATTTCCTTTGAAAGGGAAAATAAAGCTTCCACCATCTCCAGTGCCAAAGAGGAGATGCCTGAAACATGACAGAACATTTACTGATTCAGCAAACACTTGCACTTGCTGTATGCCATCAACAGTGCAAAGCATTGAAAATACGAACATAAATGTCCTAAGAGCTCCATTCACGGGTATTCCTTGTGCTTGGAACGATCCCCCAGTTCACCCACACCTCACCTACACATGCCTTCTCATCTAAGCTCAAACTACACTTTTACCAGCAGAACTTCCTCTGACTCCCCATTTCCAGCTTTTCCCATAAAAATCTGTCTTTAACATTCCTCAAACTTGTAGTTACTTATTTAGTGTCTGTATCCTGTTACACTGTAAGCTCCTTGAGATGTGGGTCCATGTCATCCTATTCACTATCATATCCTCGGGATTAAGTGAAGGTCAGTGAGTCTTTATGGAATGAATGAGAGTGCACAGCCCAGCACAGTTGGAAAGAGGAGAGAGGCATAAATAAAGCCTCTACTTCTAAATATGTGGGCCAACAAGAGGTCCATGAAAGAGACTGATCTGTTCCAGTTATACCTGAGGAATTCCCAGGTGCAACCCTTCCTTCTGGTGCAGGACACTGCTTTCTGGAAGTGGAGCTGTAGGACTCCTGGACCTGGCCTCTCAAACTTCAAAGTGCACAGGACTCAAAGATCTTACTAAAATCCAGACTCTGAATGAATAGGTCTGAGGGGTAGGGTATGGCATGTGGGGTCTGCATTTCCAGCCATCTCCCAACTGGTGCTGGTACTGTTTCACCAAACACCACACTTTGAGTAACAAGGTCCTTAGGGACACCTTTTTATCATACAAAAAGATCTATAGTTGGCACTTACAGATGAATTTTTTTAAAGCATCCTGTTTTCACACCTAATCCACACAGTGACTGACAAAAGAAATAACACTTAAGAGAAAAATGTGCTGATTCAAGGCCTTCTCTTGCAGAGGCAGTCCTATGATATGCTATTTAATCATTACTAATAGGACAGAGTAGAATCAAAGCCTTGGAACTTCCTCATGGAGGGACACAGCCTTCTCCTCAGTTCACTTCTGCAATGACTTGGTTAGAGCAGTGGGAGGATTTTACAGTCACCTTCAGTAAAACCAACCTCTTTTTTTTTAATTTTTGATTTATTTTGGTATCATTAATCTACAATTACATGTGCAATATTGTGGTTATTAAACTACCCCCTTCATCAGGTCCCCCCCCACCAACTGCATTACAGTCACTGTCCATCAGCGTAGTGAGATGCTATAGAATCACTACTTGTCTTCTCTGAGTTGTACTGCCCTCCCCGTGCCCCCCCAACATTACATCTGCTAATCGTAATGCCCCTTTTTCCCCTTATCCCTCCCTTCCCACCCATCCTCCCCAGTCCCTTTCCCTTTGGTAACTATTAGTCCGTTCTTGGGTTCTGTGAGTCTGCTGCTGTTTTGTTCCTTCAGTTTTTTTCTTTGTTCTTATACTCCACATAGGAGTGAAATCATTTGGTACTTGTCTTTCTCCACCTGGCTTATTTCACTGAGCATAATACCCTCCAGCTCCATCCATGTTGTTGCAAATGGCAGGATTTGTTTTCTTCTTATGGCTGAATAATATTCCATTGTGTACCACATCTTCTTTATCCATTCATCTACTGATGGACACTTAGGTTGCTTCCATTTCTTGGCTATTGTAAATAGTGCTGTGATAAACATAGGGGTGCATCTGTCTTTTTCAAATTAAACCAACCTCTTCTTAATATCAAGCCTAAAATCCTTTTTATGATAAAATATTTCATCCTAAAAATATAAAGCAAATGTGAGGTATAAGAAATATGATAAACCTTCATGTACCAGCTAAAGTAATAGGATTATTAACACCACTGGAGCTCTATGCATGCCTCCCCAAAGGCCCCTCTGACTTTCCTTCTCCAAAATAACCCTATTCTGAATAGTAATTTCCTCAGTTTTCTTTATAATTTTAACACACATATATGTAACCCCAAGCAATATATTGCTTAGTTTTGCATATTTTGACTACATGTATTTGGGGTCAAGCCTTATTATTCATCTGCAAATTATTTTTTTCTCAATATTTTATTTGAGAGTCATCTGCCTTGATGGATGTAATACATTGATTTTCACTGATGTTAAAATAACAAAATCTACATAATTCATTTTCCTATTAATAGGTATTTGGGTTTTCTACTTTTTAAAATTCTGCTGTTATGAATATTCTTGTTCACCTCTCCATTGTACGTGTGAAAGTTTCCATAGGGTATTAACCATGTACAGAAGTGAGAGTCAAAATATGGAACACCTGGTATTACACCCATCTTTGCTTGTTCTTTTTCTGCACTCCCCCTCTAAGACAAATTCTTCTGTGTAGGTGGTTTATTTTGGAAAATGACTCCAAGGAACAGGAGTAGGGCGTAAGAAAAATGCAGCTGAAGGAGAAAAACTAGTCCATAGATATGTTACAGAAATGATCACTGCTAGAGGCCACTGAGATGGGATAGCACAGAAGCCCCTCCGTGGCACTGAGAATAGCACACCTCAGAACTGTACACATAAGGAATGGAAGGGGGCATGTTTATGCACTGGCTCCCATCCCCATTTTTTACAAGTTTCACCATAGGGTGTCAATGCTCCAGCACTTCCAGGTTTGACCATGGATGAAAAAGACAGAGCCGGCTCTATTCCAAAGAAATCCTAGCTCAGAAAACAGGAGCTATGTTAAGGTAAGATGCAGACAGGTTAGCTGATAGCTGCAATACTGGAACACAAAAGTGGACCAAGAGGATGTGAAGTGGGGCAAGAGGTGATCAATACCGATATAAATACTTGAAAAATAAATGGAGAATAAGAGACAGCTTTTTCTTACAATGTAAACAAATAACTGAAATAGAAAATCACCATTATTAGACAAACAGTACAAGAATAATTGCTGCAGGCAAGAACCATCCACAGATGCTAAAACTAGTGAGTTTGGGAAGCTAGTGTGTTGGGAAACAAGATATTTACATGTTTAAAAGTATCTCCTCACAAGATTGTTACTAACTACAAAGGAAAAATTAGTGATTTTTACAATGGAAAAACCTGGCAGATACCACCTAATCAAGTTATTCAGGTGGTCAATAAGACATACTGACGTGTCTTCCTGAAAGGATGCACTGAGATCACAACTTCTGCAGTATTTTAACAAAAATTCAGAACCTTAACCTAATCGTAAGAAGTATCAATGCAAATTAAGGGATATTCTCTACAATAACTGCCAGCACACTTTAAAAACGTCAAAAAGAAGAGATTTCTCAAGGTGGGAGGCATGAGTAGGGCAGCAGAAATCTCCCAAAACCATATATATTTTGAAAATACAGCAAATACAACTATTCCTAAAAGACAGACCAGAAGATACCATACAATAGCAAGGCTACATCTACATCAGTGAGAACTCAGCATATCACAAAAAGGGTAAGATATAAAGCCATGACCTGGCGGGACCCGAGCACTCCCCCCACCCCAGCTCACTAGCGGGAGAAAAAGAATCAGAGCAGGGAGAGAGTGGAAGCACAGGACTGCTAAATAACCAGCCCTAGTAATCTGCACTGGCAGCACAGACACACATTGCATGGTGTACTGGATATTAGAGAAACAGAAAAGTAAAATCCGAGACTGAGACTGTGAACAGGTCTCCACAGCGGCTGCCATGGGACAAAAGAAAACTGGGCGCTTTAAAAGTCTTAAAGGGACAAGGGTTTAACAGGTGGACAAAATCGTTCTGGCACACTCAGTGCAGCAGGCTGGGAATCTTAAAGAATTTCAGGCACCCTAACCCCCTGAGTGACAACACACCTCTTAAGCCCCTCACGGTGATACACAGCCTGCCATTCATTTCCCCCCCAGCAGGCACTGCAAGCAAACCGGCTGACCAGCCAGGGAGCACACCGCCCACAGCAACCTCACACAGTCTTCTCCCAGTGCACAGCTAACCAGGCCATACCCAAAGGCTTCCCCCTGTGCACAGCTGCCCAGCACAGTCAGAGGAAGCCGGCACAAAGACTGGAAGGCACGAAGGGGCACCATTCTCACAGGAGAACATGCCGCTCTCCTGCGACCCCCACCAGTACCCTAGGCTATCCCAAGGGCTGCCCCACCCATGATAGCTCAGGGGATTAACCCAGAGACTGCTTCCTGTGTGCAGGTAACCGGCACAGGCAGTGGAGAACGGCAAGGCAACCAGCAAGCAGATAGGAACGTTGTTCTACCAGCTGACACACAAGCCACTAGCTGGCAATGACTTCTATCACCATAAAAAGGCAGAAGAACGTGGTCCAGTACAAAACCACTCAAATGCCAGAGAGAAGGCCTGGTGAGACCGATATAACCAATATTCCTGAAAAAGATTTCAAAATAAAAGTCATAACCACGCTAATGGAGCTGCAGAGAAATATGCAAGAGCTAAGGGATGAAGTCCAGAGGGACATAGCAGAAATGAAACAAACAATGGAAGGATTTAAGAGCAGACTGGATGAGATGGAAGACACCATTAATTGAATAGAAATCAGAGAACAGGAGTACAGAGAAGCTGAGGCAGAGAGAGATAAAAGGATCTCTAGAAATGAAAGAATATTAAGAGAACTGTGTGACCAATCCAAATGGAACAATATTCACATTACAGAGGTACCAGAAGAAATAGAGAGAGATACAATGATAGAAAGTGTCTGCAAGGAAATAATTTCTGAAAACTTCCCCAAACTGGGGAAGGAAATAGTCTCTTAGACCATGGAAGCCCACAGATCTCCCAACACAAGAGATCCAACAAGGACAACACCAAGACACATAATAATTAAAATGGCAAATACCAAAGACAAGAACAGGGTATTAAAAGGAGCCAGAGAGAGAAAAAAGATCACCTACAAAGGAAAACTCATCAGGCTATCATCAGACTTCTCAACAGAAACCTACAGGCAGAAGAGAATGGCATGATATATTTAACGTAATGAAACAGAAGGGCCTTGAACCAAGAATATTGTATCCAGCACGATTATCATTTAAATATGATGGAGGGATTAAACAATTTCCAGACAAGCAAAAGCTGAAAGAGTTTGCCTCCCATAAACCACCTCTACAGGATATGTTAAACGGACTGCTCTAGAGGGAAGCACTCCTAAGGCTAAAAAGATGTCACCAGAGAAAATAAAATCATAGAAAAGAAAGCAGACCATCCAAATACTAACTAAAGGCAAAGAATAAAACTTTTGGAGGAGGAAGAATAAGAAGGGAGAGAAATAAAGAAACATCAGACTGTGTTTACAATAACTTAACAAGAAAGTTAAGTTAGATTGTCAGATAGTAAAGAAGCAACCCTTGAAACTTTCGTAACCATGAATCTATTGCAATAAGTACAAATCTATCGATAATCACCCTAAATGTATGCACAATTCAAGACACAGAGCAATAGAATGGATAAAAAAGCAAGACCCATCTATATGCTGCTTAAAGAGACTCACCTCAAACCCAAAGACATACACAGACTAAATGTGAAGGGGTGGAAAAAGATATTTCATGCATACAATAGGGAGAAAAAAGCAGGTGTTGCAGTACTTCTATCAGACAAAAAAGATCTGAAAATAAAGAAAATAACGAGATACAGAAGGACATTACATGATAAAGGGGTCAGTCCAACAAGAGGTTATAACCATTATAAATATATATGCACACAACACAGGAGCACCTACATATGTGAAACAAATAGTAACAGAATTAAAGGAGGAAATAGAATGCAATGCATTCATTTTAGGAAACTTCAACACACCACTCACTCCAAAGGACAGATCAACCAGACAGAAAATAAGTAAGGACATAGAGGCACTGAACAACACACTAGAACAGATGGACCTAACAGACATCTACAGAACTCTACAGTCAAAAGCAGCAGGATACACATTCTTCTCAAGTGCACATGGAACATTTTCCAGAATAGACCACATACTAGGCCACAAAAAGAACCTCAGTAAATTCAAAAAGACTGAAATTCTACCAGCCAACTCCTCAGATCACAAAGGTATAAAACTAGAAATAAATTGTACAAAGAAAACAAAAAGGCTCATAAACACATGGAGGCTTAACAACATGCACCTATATAATCAATGAATCAATGACCAAATTAAAACAGAGATCAAGCAATATATGTTGACAAATGAAAACAACAGCACAACACCCCAACTTCTGTGGGACGCAGCGAGGGCAGTTCTAAGAGGAAAGTATATAGCAATCCAGGCCTATTTAAAGAAGGAAGAATAATCCCAAACGAATAGTCTGAAGTCACAATTATTGAAACTGGAAAAAGAAGAACAAATGAGGCCCAAAGTCAGCAGAAAGAGGGACATAATAAAGATCAGAGAAGAAATAAATAAAATTGAGAATAAAACAATAGAAAAAAATCAATGAAACCAAGGGCTGGTTCTTTGAGAAAATAAACAAAATAAATAAACCCATAGCTTGACTTAAGTAAAAAAGAGAATCTACACACATAAACAGAATCAGAAATGAGAAAGCAAAAATCACGATGGACACCACAGAAATACAAAGAATTATTAGAGAATACTATAAAAAACTATATGCTAAAACTGGATAACCTAGGAGAAATGGTCAGCTTTCTAGAAAAATACAACCTTCCAAGCCTGACCCAGGAGGAAACAGAAAACATAAACAGACCAATAACCAGCAATGAAATTGAATGGGTAATAAACTACCCAAGAACAAAACCCTCGGAGCAGATGGATTCACCACTGAATCTTATCAGACACTAAGAGAAGACATAATACCCATTCTCCTTAAGGTTTCCAAAAAATAGAAGAGGACGAAATACTTCCAAACTCACTCTATGAAGCCAACATCACTCTAATACCAAAACCAGGCAAAGACACCACAAAAAAAGAAAATTACAGACCAATATCCCTGATGAACATACATGCAAAAATACTCAACAAAATATGAGCAAACCGAATTCAAAAATACATCAAGACGACATACATCATGATCAAGTGGAATTCATCTCAGGGATGCAAGGATGGTACAATATTCGAAAATCCATCAACATCATCCACCATATCAACAAAAAGAAGGACAAAAACCACATGATCATCTCTATAGATGCTGAAAAAGCATTCGACAAAATCAACACCCATTAATGATAAAAACTCTCAACAAAATGGGTATAGAGGGCAAGTACCTCAACATCATAAAGGCCATATATGACAAACCCACAGCCAACATTATATTTAACAGCAAGAAACTGAAAGCTTTTCCTTTAAGATCAGGAACAAGACAAGGATGCCCACTCTCCCCACTTTTATTCAACATAGTATTGGAGGTCCTAGTCACAGCAATTAGACAAAACAAAGAAATAAAAGGCATCCAGATTGTTAAGGAATAAGTCAAACTGTCACTATTTGCAGATGACATGATATTGTACATAAAAAAACCCTAAAGACTTCACTCCAAAACTACTAGAACTAATATCTGAATTCAGCAATGTTGCAGGATTCAAAATTAATACACAGAAACCTGTTGCTTTCCTATACACTAACAATGAACTAGCCGAAAGAGAAATCAGGAAAACAATTCCATTCACAATTGCATCAAAAAGAATAAAATACCTAGGAATAAACCTAACCAAGGAAGTGAAAGACGTATACCAAGAAAACTACAAGACACTCTTAAGAGAACTTAAAGAGGACACGAACAAATGGAAACTCATCCCATGCTCTTGGCTAGGAAGAATTAATATTGTCAAAATGGCCATCCTGCATAAAGCACTCTACAGATTCAATGCAATTCCTATCAATATACCAACAGCATTCTTCAACAAAATGGCATAAATAGTTCTAAAATTCATATGGAATCACAAAAGACCCCGTATAGCGAAAGCAATCCTGAGAAGGAAGAATAAAGCTGGGGGGAACTCGCTTCCCAAGTTCAAGCTCTACTAGAAAACCACAGTAATCAAGACAAGTTGGTATTGGCACAAGAACAGACCCACAGACCAATAGAACAGAACAGAGAATCCAGATATTAACCCAAACATATATGGTCAATTAATATATGATAAAGGAGCCGTAAGTATACAATGGGGAAATGACAGCCTCTTCACCAGCTGGTGTTGGCAAAACTGGGCAGCTACATGTAAGAGAATGAAACTGAATTATTGTCTAACCCCATACACAAAAGCAAACTCAAAATGGATCACAGACCTGAATGTAAGTCATGAAACCATAAAACTCTTAGAAAAAAACATAGGCAAAAATCTCTTGGACGTAAATATGAGCAACTTCTTCATGAACATATCTCCCTGGGCAAGGGAAACAAAAGCAAAATGAACAAATGGGACTATATCAAGCTGAAAAGCTTCTGCACAGCAAAGGACACCATCAGTAGAACAAAAATACATCCTACAGTATGGGAGAATATATTCATAAATGACATATCCGATAAGGGGTTGACATCCAAAATATATAAAGAACTCATGCACCTCAACAAACAAAAAGCAAATAGTCCAATTAAGAAATGGCCAGAGGACATGAATAGACACTTCTCCAAAGAAGAAATTCAGATGGCCAACAGGCACATGAAAAGATGCTCCACATTGCTAATCATCAGAGAATCGCAAATTAAAACCATAATGAGATATCACCTCACACAAGTTAGGATGGCCAACATCCAAAAGACCAGCAACAAATGTTGGCGAGGATATGGAGAAAGGGGAACCCTCCTGCACTGCTGGTGGGAATGTAAATTAGTTCAACCATTGTGGACAATAGTATGGAGGGTCCTCAAAAAACTCAAAATAGAAATACCGTTTGACCCAGGAATTCCACTCCTAGGAAGTTACCCTAAGAATGCAGCAGCCCAGTTTGAAAAAGACGTAAGTACCCGTATGTTTATCACAACACTATTTACAATAGCCAAGAAATGGAAGCAACCTAAATGTCCATCAGTAGATGAATGGATAAAGAAGAGGTGGTACATATACACAATGTAATATTATTCAGCCATATGAATACAAATCCTACCATTTGCAACAACATGGATGGAGCTAGAGGGTATTATGCTCATTGAAATAAGCCAGGTGGGAAAAATAAGTATCAAATGATTTCACTCATCTGTGGAGTATAACAACAAAGCAAAAACTGAAGGAACAAAACAGCAGCAGACTCACAGAACCCAAGAATGGACTAACAGTTACCAAAGGGAAATGGACTGGGGAAAATGGGTGGGAATGGAGGGATTAGGGGGAAAAAGGGACATTACGATTAGCACGTATAATGTGTGTGGGGGGGGATATGGGGAAGGCAGTATAACAGAGAAGACAAGTAATGATTCTATAGCATCTTACTACACTGATGGACAGTGACTGTAATGGGGTATGCGGTGGGGACTTGATGGGGGGAGTCTAGTAACCACAATGTTGCTCACATTAATGATACCAAAAAAAAAAACCAACGTCAAGGAGGATGGAGGAATGGTCACAGAGAGGAAGTGACTAAGGGGACATGAAAATTAAATGCAGTGTGGGATCCTGGATTGAACTGGGCCAGAAAGAGGACATTAGTTGAAAAGCTGGCAAAATTTTAATATGGTCTGTGGATTAGTTACTACTACTGTATCAGCATGAATTTCCAGATTTGATTAATTATATTATGACTACATGAAGTGTTATTTAGGGAAAGCTGAGTGAAGGGGGAACTCTGCACTATCTTTACAACTTTTCTCTAAGTCTAAAATCATTTCAACATTAGTAAAAATACTAAACACTGGGGATCTTACTACAACACAGATTCCGATTTAGTAGGTCTGGAATGAAGCCTGAAATTTGGCTTTCCTGCAAAGCACTCCGGTGACAGCCTAGTGGTCCCAGCAACATACCTGATTGGCAAGACTTTTCTTCTTCCCGGTGCAGTGAGGTGAAACTGACATACAGTATGAAGTGAATACTTTGATGAGATTTGACATGTATACACCCATGAACCCACTGCCACAATTAAGATAATTAAGTTATTGTTGGAAGGCAATTCCACATGGATCTTTCATTTCTGCTTGTCTTGTGAGCAGAGGCACTGAGACCTGAGTTGTAAAAGAGAGTGTCTCCCTCTAGAGTTGAGGGCAGTTTTGTTTCCTGTCCTACAAAACAAAAATTATCTCCTCTGGAGTAAGCATCGGGCACATTTACTTGTAGCCCATTACAACAGACTGCAGTTTCCCAAGGTTGAGATTCCTCAGCTGCCCTGCTAACCCACCGTGGAGCATTCACCTGCATTCCCCACACAGGCGTTGGAAGGCAAAGGGAAGCTATGCAAATGCGATGATAATGCTGTCTCCTATGCCGTGCGTGATCCAGTCCTTTATCTCTGACTCTGGGGTCTCCAATTTTCTGCCAGTATCCATGGAACTGTAGGCAGTTGACGCAGAGTAAAATTTCAAGTTCTTCCCAGTTCTTGGGTGTTCTGTGATGAAGCTGGGGATGTTGACAAGAGACAGGACTTTCTGGGAGAGGGAGGACAAGGGCCTCTGAGTAAGTCAGAGGATATGAGAATTCCCTGGGATCTCGTAGCTAATGTTCTTGCCCAAGTGCTGCGTGAGGGGGAAGGGAATTTAGCAAATCTAATATATTGGCCTTATAGTCTTCACCTCTGGTTCTTTCCCTAAACAGCAAAAACCCACTATTACTCCATTATCATCCCCATTTATTTTTTCCTATAATTTATTTTACATAAGCCAGATTCTTTAAATATATTGCTATTAAATAGTCAAATAAATTTTATAAGTCAGCTCCATGTATCTCCATAATGCCCCTCCCTTCCCTGTCCTCCTCATTAGACCAGTATTACTTTGAGTAAAATAACATCAAAACCAAACCCCTGCCTTTCTTCGATTAACTGAATGTTTATCATCCTTTAAATTTCCTACTATGGAATGATACCACGAGGTACATTATGGTCCAGGAATGAAATCCAGATCATCTGACTGAATCCTCCACTGTACGGATGTCACTAGATAACGTGTGCAAATCCAAAGCAATGAACTTCAGAGAAACACTGAATAAAAATCTTTAATTCACAATGTGTATAGATTATTCACTATTTCATTGTAGTTTACCAAATAATTTTAGATGATAATTTTCAGAAGGGATTTTTAACAGCTGCTAGGTTAATTCCATCATGTTATTATTTGAAATTATCTTTCCTCCAGTTATTTAAGATCTTTCTAAATATTTAAAGATACAGTACATCATCACAACAAATTATATCATCCTTTTCCCACCAGAAAGAATTAACCCTCTTCTCTAGTCTTTTCCTTTGTGCAAGAATGTGGAGTATGGAATAGGCTAAGAGGGCCTAAGAGGTAGGGTTGTCAGAAAAGCTTTCTTCTATCATCATCCTAAGACCAAAATTTATCTTCAGTCACAGTGCAGTTAACATATGCTTATTTCTCCATGACCTTCTTAATGTGCAGAAACCAAGCCAAAACATAATAAGAATTTCCAGGTAAAATTAAAAACAAATCCAAAGTTAAAATAGACAAAAAGTTAAGGGAAAAAATCACATACACATGGATAATAGTTCTTTTTGCTATGCATCCTAGATTTTATTGATAGATCTTAACAATGGTTTATGAGGTTCTCAATGACTATTTAATAAAACCTTGGAATTTGTAAAGAGCATCAGAGAAGTAAGATCATGAATTTACTGATGGATACAAATCGGAATCTATAATAACTGTATTGCACAAATAGGAAATTTCTAATTAATTTTCCATGAAATCATTTTGAAAATTTACACAAACAAGTTTAAATTTTAAATAAAAAATATTAGAAACATTATGATAGCTATGCACAAAATATGTATTTGTACACTCTATTTAACATTCTAAGTAAACGTATCTTTGAAATTTTTTTGCTATTCTACAGTATTAGTACCACACTAATGAGTGCAGAAGGAATATGAGAACTCTTCTGCTCAGTACTTCATAAAATCGTATTCAAGTACTATATGTTTTGCCTAGAAGAATTTTTAAATGCTCCTTAATAATTTCTTTAGTCACTGGACTGATTTTTTTTTAAGTTTTTAAAAAAGACATTCATTTAAATACATGGCTCATTTAGCAAACAACCCAATTAGCAAAAGGGCAAAAGAGGAACAGACATTTCACTGAAGAAGATAAACAGATGGCAAAGAAGCACATGAAGAGATGTTCAACATCATTAATTAAGGTGCAAATTAAAACCACAATGAGAAAATCACACACCTATTGCTAAATAAAAAATTGTGACATCAAATGCTAGTGAGGATGTGGAGAAACTGGATCACTCATATATTGCTGGTGGTAATGTAAAATGGTAGAGCTCCTCTGAAAAACAGTTTGGGAGTTTCTTGTAAAGACATGGCTCATTTAAATTTGAACGCTTTTATCGCTTATTTCCTAAATATTTGAGAGAGGTAACTGTAGAGACATGGCTACTTTATTTTAATAAATCAAATTTATAGTAAAGGTGGAAAAACAGTGGAAACAGAATAATAGAACAGAGAATTTCAGGAATACCTGATTCTGCAGGTTCCTGCCTCTATCATTCCCATTGACAAGATCATTTCTGCATTCCTCTAGAGGCAAGGATCCCATGGGAATATGGTGACAAGATAGTAACTTAGAATAGATGCTAGTATCAAAATATTGGTGGCAAAGTTGCTCCTAAATTTTAAAATCCAATGTCATTCTGGATCACCCATTTGACTTCTTTGGGGTTACCCATTTTGACTGGTTTGAACTACATAACCTGGCTTTAGGTTGATGATGATGATTCTAGGACCAGACAGGTAAAGGGTATGGTATAATTCTAACTGAGAAACATGATCTTAATTTGCCAAAGGGATTCAGAATCCTCTGGGTTACATTCAAGCCTTCATGACTATCTGAGATGACTCCAGACTTACTTAAAATTGAACAACTCCAGTGTCCAGCTACGTCTCCCCTCAAAGAATTAAAAAATGCTTGCCAAACTTCCCAGCTAGATCTTTAATTAAAGATTGGTCCCCAGTACCAGTTCCTTGCAGAGGGGGCTAATTCTGAAGTTTCTTCCCTCTAACACCAGTGTTCTTAATATTCCATCTGTTAGTCATCCATAGTCACAAAGCCAGTAAAGAGAAAGGCTTCAATTGTACCTTAGAAAGTTAATATAACTGTATATTTATGAATATGTATCCCTACACAAATATATATGCATACATAAACATAAAAGTAATTTTTAAATTAAGCATTATGAGGATTCCAGCTCTCAATAAAGTAGCCCTTCTTAATCCAATAAAATATGTTTTACTTGTAACAAAAACTGTTCCCTATCAACAAATGTATGTAACATTAAGAATAAAACACATATACAAAAAAAGTCGTACTTATAAAGTAAAAATTTCATCCCACAGATAATGAAGGCACCGAGTTCAGTTCTGTGGAAGTAGATATGGTTTCTGTGTTCAGGGAACTTCCAGTTTAATGGAGTCTTGCCCAGAGGCAGATAAAAGAGAGTGATCATCTCTTCTGTTAAGAGATGAAAAGGAAGATCAAATCAAAGATAATCTGCAGACATTAACCTATACTAAAGTCATGAACCCACTCATTAAGACCACAGAGGATGCAATCATAGGGACATGGATGGTAGATAAAAACAGAAGACAATTTTATGTTATCATGAGATTCTCTTTTATCTCATTAACAGCAAAGTTGAAACTCCAAAATACTACCACCTCTTTTTGCTAACAACCATTTCCTAAGATAAAATGAGGCAAAGTGAAAAAGAATATGATAGACACTACATTCACTGGATCTTCCATTTTCTTCTAACAGCCGGTATCAGTGATTCTCAACTGTGGGTTATTTTGCCTCCAAGGGGATACTGACAATGTTTGAAGACATTTTTGACCACCACAACTAGGGGGCTGGTAGCAGGTAGAGGTCAGGGATGCTGCTAAAATCCTATAACGCACAGTACAGCACGCCAAAGATTTATCTGTCCCAAAAGATCAATAACACTGAGGCTGAAAAGCCAAGCCCTGGTTGGACATAAAAAAAATTTTAAATCACTGAGTCTGTAGTATAAAAGCAATTACTACCACTTTAAGAAGGATTGTACAGGACCATTCTCTTCCTTGATAAGATAGCTGCAGACCTCCTAAAAACACCTGATAGATCCACAATGCAAAAATAACACATGCTGAGAAATATCAGCACAGAATTTTTTTAAACTTCAAATATTGTAAATGAAAAATAAAGTTGGAAGATGGAAAGGACAAATTTTTCGCTAAGTTGATTTGGTAGGCATCTGTTTTTCCAACCAAAAAAGTAGTGTGTGGTCACATTTCTGATTTAGATAAAATCTGACAAATGATTTACTAAACTGTGTCACTAAAAAGCAGCCAGAAATATTAATAATAAAGGATTAACTTCTAGACTAACAGAAGAAAACAATTAGCCACTGGTTTTGAGGAGATGCTCAATTCCATAAAGAGATTATTCAAAGTTATTTTCCCATATTATCTAAAAGACACGTATCCTTTACTTTGTTGTTTTATAATGAGAAAGTAGAACATGGAGAAGAAATGAGCTAACAAAATTTAAGATAATAATATTACAATTCAATATATCCTAACAAAGACTTTATTTTCTATGAAATCATACCTGATGAGAAAAATCTGTAAGAAATAATATGCAGTTTTCTTATAATTTTGGTAAGAAAGCCTTTAATTGGCCACTAAGCTTCATAAAAAGGACAGAAGAAAGAAAACAAAAAAAGAGTAAGATTCTATCTACATAATGGGATGTGACTTACAGTAAACAAAATACCTCTACTTAAAAATATTTCCAAAGTAGGAGCTAGTTCTTGGAGAAAATAAAAAAATAGATAAACCCCAAGCCAGACTTATCAAGAAAAAAAGAGAGTCTACACACATAAACAGAATCAGAAATGAAAAAGGAAAAATCACTATGGACACCAAAGAGCTACAAAGAATTATGAGAGAATACTATGAAAAATTATGGTAACAAACTGGATAACCTAAAAGAAATAGACAACTTTCTAGAAAAATACAACCTTCCAAGGCTGACCCAGACAGAAACAGAATATCTGAACAGACCAATTACCAGCCAAGAAGTTGAATTGGTAATAAAAAACTACCTAAGAACAACACTCATGGACTAGATGGTTTCACTGCTGAATTTTATCAAAAATTTAGTGAAGACCTAATACCCATCCTCATTAAAGTTTTCCAAAAAGTAGAAGAGGAGGGAATACTCCCAAATTCATTCTACGAGGCCAACATCACTCTAATACCAAAACCAGGCAAAAACACCACAAAAAAAGAAAATTACAGACCAATATGCCTGATGAACATAGAAGTAAAAATACTCAACAAAATATTAGCACACTGAATTCAAAAATACATCAAAAGGATCATCCATCATGATCAAGTAGGATTTATTCTAGGGATACAAGGATGGTACAACATTCGAAAATCCATCAACATCATCCACCACATCAACAAAAAGAAGGACAAAAACCACAAGATCATCTCCATAGATGCTGAAAAAGCATTAGACAAAATACAACATCCATTCATGATAAAAAGTCTCCAACAAAATGCGTATAGAGGGCAAGTACCTCAACATAATAAAGGCCATATATGACAAACCCACAGCCAACATTATACTTAATAGCGAGAAGCTGAAAGCTTTTCCTTTAAGATAGGGAACAAGACAAGGATGCCCAATCTCCCCACTTTTATTCAACATAGTTCTGGAGGTCCTAGCCACGGCAATCAGACAACACAAAGAAATAAAAGGCATCCAGATTGGCAAGGAAGAAGTCAAACTGTCCCTGTTTGCAGATGACACGATATTGTACATAAAAAACCCTAAAGAATACATTCCAAAACTACTAGATCTAATATCTGAATTCAGCAAATTTGTAGGATACAAAATTAATATGCAGAAATCTGTTGCATTCGTATACACTAACGAAGAACAGGCAGAAAGAGAAATCAGGAAAACAATTCCAATCACAATCACACCAAAAAGAATAAAATACCTAGGATTAAACATAACCAAGGAAGTGAAAGACCTATACCCCGAAAACTACAAGACACTCTTAAGGGAAATTAAAGAGGACACTGATAAATGGAAATTCAACCCATGCTCTTGGGTAGGAAGAATTAATATTGTCAAAATGGCCATCTGCCTAAAGCAATCTACAGATTCAATGCAATCCCTATCAAAACACCAACAGCATTCTTCAGTGAACTAGAGCAAATAGTTCTAAAATTCTTATGGAACCACAAAAGACCCCAAATAGCCAAAGCAATCCTGAAAAGGAAGAATAAAAGAGTGGGAATTACACTCCCTGACTTCAAGCTCTACTACAAAGCCACAGTAATCAAGACAAGTTGGTACTGGCACAAGAACAGACCCATAGACCAGTGGAACAGAATAGAGAGCCCAGATATAAACCCAAGCATATATAGTCAATTAATATATGATAAAAAGCCATGGATATACAACGGTGAAATGACAGCCTCTTCAACAGCTGGTGTTGGCAAAACTGGACAGCTACATGTAAGAGAATGAAAGTAGATTATTGTCTAACCCCATACACAAAAGTAAACTCAAAATGAATCAAAGACCTGAATGTAAGTCATGAAACCATAAAACTCTTAGAAAAAAATATAGGCAAAAATCTCTTGGACATAAATATGAGCAACTTCTTCATGAACATATCTCACTGGGTAAGGGAAACAAAAGCAAAAATGAACAAATGGGACTATATCAAACTAAAAAGCTTCTGTACAGCAAAGGATACCTTCAGTAGAACAAAAAGACATCCTACAGTATGGGAGAATATATTCATAAATGACGTATCCGATAAGGGGTTGACATCCAAAATATATAAAGAGCTCACACACCTCAACAAACAAAAAGCAAATAAGCCAATTAAAAAATGGGCAGAGAAGCTGAACAGACACTTCTCCATAGAAGAAATTCAGATGGCCAACAGGCACATGAAAAGATGCTCCACATCACTGGTCATCAGAGAAATGCAAATTAAAACCATAATGAGATATCACCTCACACCAGCTACGATGGCCGCAATCCAAAAGACAAACAACAACAAATGTTGACGAGGATGTGGAGAAAGGGGAAACCTCCTACAATGCTGGTGGGAATGTAAATTAGTTCAACCATTGTGGAAAGCTGTATGGAGGTTCCTCAAAAAACTCAAAATAGAAATACCATTTGACCCAGTAATTCCACTCTTAGAAATTTACCCTAAAAATGCAGCAGCCCAGTTTGAAAAAGACATATGCACCCCTATGTTTATCGCAGCACTATTTACAATAGCCAAGAAATGGAAGCAACCTAAATGTCCATCAGTAGATGAATGGATAAAGAAGAGGTGGTACATATACACAATGTAATATTATTCAGCCATATGAATACAAATCCTACCATTTGCAACAACATGGATGGAGATAGAGGGTATTATGCTCATTGAAATAAGCCAGGTGGGAAAAATAAGTATCAAATGATTTCACTCATCTGTGGA
Source organism: Smutsia gigantea (assembly GCA_032199065.1). Taxonomy (NCBI): domain Eukaryota; kingdom Metazoa; phylum Chordata; class Mammalia; order Pholidota; family Manidae; genus Smutsia; species Smutsia gigantea. The sequence continues at coordinate 11,483 of JAVSCE010001818.1, read as the reverse complement.
GTATAAGAACAAAGAAAAAACTGAAGGAGCAAAACAGCAGCAGACTCACAGAACCCAAGAATGGACTAACAGTTACCAAAGGGAAAGTGACTGAGGAAGATGGGTGGCAAGGGACGGATAAGAGGGAAAAAGGGCTATTATAATTAGCACACCTAATGTAGCGGGGGTGTGTGAGGGGTGGGGGGGCACGGGGATGGCAGTATAACACAGAGCAGTGTAGTGATTCTATAGCATCTTACTATGCTGATAGACTGTGACTGCAATGGGGTATGTGGTGGGGACTTGATAATAGGGGGAGTCTAGTAACCATAATGTTGCACATGTAATTGTATATTAGTAATAGCAAAATAAAAAATAAAAAAATAATTTAAAAAAATGGAATACCCCCCCAAAATATATATATTTCTAACTCTTAATTAATGGAGGTACTGATACTATATTTGTTTTAATGACTCCATCAAAAAATTTTAATAATTTAAGAAGACAAAGTTCACTGAAATGAAATTTGCAGAAATGCAATTTGATCCTTAGTTCTATGTATCTAACTCTTCTGAAATGGACATGTCTAACAGTAGCCACAAAATTCCCATTAACAGTCACTTCTTTAATTACATTATTATTTACAGCTAGCTCAGGTAACTGTGGGATTTCATATGATAAAGCCTAACCAAGAGAGAAATAAATTCATTATTGCTGCTAATCTGAAACAAACCTAGCCCACATGTAGGGAGGGGCAATAACAGAACAGGCTGGAAGGTAGTCAACTGCCTTAGAACAATTTTACACTTGGCCTGAAGCTACTCACAACTCTTACTCCTCATCTACATTGTTTCTATCAAGAAAGTTAGAGAATGTAGATCTGCTGTTGCTCCTCTCCGTGTAGCTCTAGCTCAGTGGCCATAGGGCAGTGAATTAGCACAAATACACGCCTATTACCTCTACCCACAGCACATGTCTCAGAGAGATCAGCAGACTGGACAAAAATAAAAAAGATACCTGGACAAATCAAATACCCCAATGAAGGCAATTCTTCAATCACCAATAAATTAGGGCACTTTCTTGAATTTAAGCTCTGTCAATGAGGCACTTAATAAAAACAAAAGACACTTATGCAAGCATATAGTAACTAAGAAAGATAAAGACAAACGAGAAGAAAGGCAAGATTTATAAATTTTTCACATTTTGTAAAAAATAGGATGCTATACTTCAGAAATTTTTGTAAGAAATGTGATTTGAGAAGGAAACTACAGTATTTTCTTGTTCCTCCTGAATCAATACCCCTTTTAGTTCCATTAACTAAAATGATTTCTTCAGTGTTTTTCAATTCATAAACAATGCTTAGCTTTTGGCTGAACAAGGAAAAATTAAGGCAGTGTTTTTAAGCCCAATGAAATAAAGAAGTTACCAAAACAAATAAGCCTGAGAGGGACATAGAGATCTCATATTAGGATACCACATTAAAAATTATAGTTTTAAATATAAAATATTTGTTTCAAAATTTGACATTTCTTTTTCTTTCTGTTTAGCTGTATGGACTTTGAAGAGCCCACTTAATCTTAAAGAATTAAAGGAGCACTTTTCACATGATTCTGGAACACAGCATGAATGGTGCTTGACCCAGAACTATTAACTCAGATAGTAAACACTCATGTTCATATGTACCACTGACCCTGTATAAAAAGGCAGAGGACCCACAACTGTCAAAATATCATTGGAAATGGCTAACATCCTTTGGAATTTGCTACAAAACAGAAGATATAAAATTTTGAGGTATTGTTGCCTTACAATGTTACCAAGGTTTGGATGAAAATATAATGAGTGTTTTTTTTTGTTTTGTTTTGCTTGAGAAAAGCAATGCTTTTTCTGTCAGGTTGCAAAGCTAATTTTAAATCTTCTCTTCTCATCATCGTTGTATGGATTATCCCTGAGCTTTGTGTCCTGTGCCCATCACATCAACCAGTCCTCTGTGGTTTCAGTCACCCAGGGAGTGCTATGTCTTGTTATACCAATTCATGGAGCGTTTCACGGCTTTGACCCAGTTTTTCATACTCATTTCATATTCTTGCCATTTCTTCTGTGGCTTGAAAATCATTTCACTTTGCCTCAGTTGCTTTAGTTCCTCCTTATCAGTCCAGAACCCTGATAATAGATGAAAAAAATTACTCTCAAATTTTAAGGCAAATAATGAGTCCATGAAGTTTATCACAAACCTATGTGAGCTGCTGCAAAGGTAAACAATTATCTGAAGACACAAACCAAAATAGTTGTTGTTTTTGAATTTTGTTAGATTGACTGTCCCTGGGAATACATACATTAGGATTTTAAAACCTTTTTGTTTCTAATTATCAGCTTTATTTCTGTGTGGCAGGGCACCAATCATTTCTAGAGCAGCCACACCCTGTCATTTAATTTCCTGACTTACTATTAAGAAAAAAAAGTAAGAAATATAGTATATTTTCTTTTTATATAATTAAAGAAAAGCAAAGATAAGTTAACATTTCTGTCATATAGGTAAGGTAAGCAGCAACTCCCTGGGATATGCATAAAAATCTAAGTTGGGAATTAATATAATAAATAGTCTTTTTCTAACTATTGCATTTCATATAAGTTATTTACATTTCAGTTCAAGATAACATCATAGTTCTGGTACGTATTATTCTTTATAAAGAGGATCATGAGATTTATAATGCATAAAAAGCAGCAAGAAAAAACATTTATAACTATAATTGTAAGTAGTCTGGAAAGGTAGAGGTGGCCTTGTTGATAAACTTGGTACATCTCACCTGCACTGAAGTAGTAACATAGTTGAGAAGTCTTCATGAAAGACATTTTCTCTTATCAATAAGGCTGACACATAAAATTCTTTCTTCTAAAATTTTCTGTCAGGTAATGTTCTTTCTATTTACAAAGTCAGCATTTTAGACTTATCCAAATTTAGAGATATCAATTAATTTATGGAAATTATTAAAAAACCAAAGATAGTTTTCATTAGTATACTAGAGTTGGATAAATCTAAGTCATGAAAATAAGCATGTTCTTAAAATCTTTGTTTCCCGAATTTATTATTTACAGTTTAAATTAAAAGGCATATCAATAAATTATTTAAAAATTAATTAATTAATTAACTAATTAGAAGGCATATGTATTTTTAAGTCATTTTATTAAATATGTATTGAATAGATCCAGTCTCTGTGTGAATTTTGAAAATACAGAGAATTTCTGTTCCCAGATTTGTGAGAGAAAAGCGGTCCAAACAGAAATCTCAGCTTTCCTGAGAAGGTAAAACTGCTTCCCATAGTCGGTGAAGTATTTTTGTATGGAAAAGGTATGAAATTAAACATAGATAAAATAAAGTAGGTCAAATTCAAGTCACTATGTTACACATAAGAATAATTTGCATGTGTTCGTTATTTAGAAGTATTTTAAATGTTAAGAGAGTCTGACATATTTAGTCTTACAAGGTGAAAAGGGTAGAAGAATTTTATTAGTCTTATAAACAGTACTCGAATGTTTATGAACATTTAATTTACTATAATTGTAAGCTACCTTTATTCATTTTGCAAGAGTTTGTTTAAATATTTGAGAAGATTTCCCCTGTTATAGTTCCAAGTTTGCCAGTTAGGCATGTGAAAGAAATTATTAAAAAGAAAATCAATTACATTAAATTTGTAAAAGTTGAAATATACAAAGGAATTTAAATATGTAAATGAAAATGATTATTTAGGGCAGTTATTTTCTTCTACTTGAATTAGTCAAATATGAATCAATGTTAAGGAAATGCAAACAAAGTCACAGTGAGATATCATCTCACATCAGTTAGAATGGCCACTATACAAAAGACAAAAAATAACAAGTGCTGACAAGGATGTGGAGAAAAGGGAACCCTTCTACACTGTTGGTAGGAAGGTAAACTGCTGCAGCCACTGCAGAAAGCAGTATGTAAGTTCCTCAAAAAGCTAAAAATAGAAATACCATAAGACCCTGTAATTCCACTTCTAGGAATTTACACCCAAAGAAAACAAAATCCCTGATTCAAAAAGATGTATGCACCCCTACGTTTATTACTGCATTATTGAAAGAGCCAAGTTATGGAAGCAACCTAAGAGTCCATCAATAGTGTTACATATTGATAAAGTAGTGGTACATATACACAGTGGAATATTATTCAGTCATAAAAAGAAATCCTTCCATTTGCAACAACATGTATGGACCTATACGGTATTATGCTCAGTAAAATAAGCCAGGCCAGAGAAAGAAACAAGTACCAAATGATTTCACTCATTTGTGGAACCTAAAAGCAAAACAAAATTAACAAAATAGCGGTAAACTCACAGACACTGAGAAGAGACTGGTGGTTACCATGAGGGAGGGGCTGGGGTGGGTAGGTAGGGAGCATGAGGGGATAAAGGGACACAGAAATTCTCAATCATAGTATAAGTTGGTCGCGAGGAAGGTGGTACAACATGGAGAATACAGCCAATGATTCTGTAACATCTCCCTATGTTGACAAATAGTAACTGCATTAGTGGGTGAGGATTTAATATGGGTAACTGTTGAACCAGTATCGTATACTTGAAACCAGTATAAGATTTTGCATCAATAATAGTTCAATAAAAAAATATTAATCAATGAGCAAATGAAAGTGACTGTTTTAATTTTATTAAAAGTTAACAGATTTTTAGTAGCATAACGTTTAAAAGAAAGTTTAAAATCTACCAAGATTTCACGCTTTTTGGATTTCTAACTTTAATATGCTAAATATTAGCCTAAAATTTTTAACTGTAAAATACCCTTTTTTGCACACATTCCTCCCTTCCATACAGGAACACATACTCCCAGTGTCCCAAGGCATCCTGCTTCCTGGGAAACCCTCTAATAGGCCTCCCACATCCATTCTTCATCCTTCCCAACAAAACTTTTCACTGATTGCCAAAGTGATGTGTTCAAATGCACATCTGTCCTTAACCCTCCGCTGCTCAAAATTCTTCTGTGGCTCTCCAATCCTTCATGATTAAGCTCAAGTTCCTGTTCGAGGTCCAGAAAACTGGCCCTCGATGTACCTCTCCAGCCTCCCTCTGGCTCTCACTATATCAGCACTTCCCACAGTGACCAAGACCTCTGCAAGAGCTGCTTTCTTTATTGGACCACTCGCATCTAAGACTCTCTTCACCTGGCTGTCTGCTAACCCCTTCAAAATTAAGCTGTATGCTACCTCTTCTGGGAAGCCTATACCATTTGCTTAATACTCTGGCTGGTTTATCACAAAAGTATAATCTTTCTTTGACTTGTCTGACTCTCACCAGGAACTTCCAAAGCAGGGACTATGCCTTCTAAACTCTTTACTCCATCATGTAGTAGGTACTTCACAATGTTAATAAATAAAAGAATGGACTGGTTTGTCCCTTCCAAGGCTGACTCAGAAAGAAACAGAAAATCTGAATACACCAATTACCAGCAATGAAATTTAACTGGTAATCAAAAACCTACCTAAGAACAAAACCCACGGTCTAGATGGCTTCACTGAGGAATTTTATCAAACATTTAGTGAGGACCTAATATCCATCCTCCTTAAAGTTTTCCAAAGAGTAGAAGAAGAGGGAATACTTCCAAACTCATTCTATGAGGCCAGTATCACTCTAATACCAAAACCAGGCAAAGATACCACAAAAAAAGAAAATTACACACCAATATCCCTGATGAACATACATGCAAAAATACTCAACAAAATATTAGCAAACTGAATTCAAAAACACATCAAAAGGATCATCCATCATTATCAATTAGGATTTATTCCAGGGATGCAAGGATGGCACAACATTCAAAAATCCTTCAACATCATCCACCATATCAACAAAAAGAAGGACAAAAACCACATGATCATCTCCATAGATGCTGAAAAAGCATTCAACAAAATTCAACATCCATTCATGATAAAAACTCTCAACAAAATGGCTATAGAGGGCAAGTACCTCAACATAATAAAGGCCATATATGACAAACCCACAGCCAACATTATACTTAACAGTGAGAAACTGAAAGCTTTTCCTTTAATATCGGGAACAAGACAAGGATGCCCACTCTCCCCACTTCTATTCAACATAGTACTGGAGGTCCTAGCCACGCAATCAGACAACACAAAGAAATAAAAGGTATCCAGATTGGTAAAGAAGAAGTTAAACTGTCCCTGTTTGCAGGTGACATGATATTGTACATGAAAAACCCTAAAGAATCCACTCCAAAACTACTAGATAGAATATCTGAATTCAGTGAAGTTGCGGGATACAAAATTAATACACAGAAATCTGTTGCATTCCTATATACAATGAACTAGCAGAGAGAGAAATCAGGAAAACAATTCCATTCACAGTTGCATAAAAAAGAATAAAATACCTAGGAATAAACCTAACCAAGGAAGGGAAAGACCTATACTCTGAAAACTACAAGACAACTCATGAGAGAAATTAAAGAAGATACCAATAAATGAAAACACATCCCATGCTCATGGATAGGAAGAATTAATACTGTCAAAATGGTCATCCTGCCTAAAGCAACCTACAGATTCAATGGAATTCCTATCAAAATATCAACAGCATTCTTCAACGAACTAGAGAAAATCGTTCTAAAACTCATATGAACCCACAAAAGACCCCGAATAGCCAAAGCAATCCTGAGAAGGAAGAATAAAGCTGGGGGGATTATGCTCCCCAACTTCAAGCTCTACTACAAAGCCACAGTAATCAAGAGAATTTAGTACTGGCACAAGAAAAGACCCATAGACCAATGGAACAGACTAGAGAGCCCTGATATAAACCCAAGCATATATGGTCAATTAATATATGATAAAGGAGCCATGAATCTACAATGCGGAAATGACAGCCTCTTCAACAGCTGGTGTTGGCAAAACTGGACAGCTACATGCTAGAGAACGAAACTGGATTATTGTCTAACCCTATACACAAAAGTAAACTCGAAATGGATCAAAGACCTGAGTGTAAGTTATGAAACATAAAACTCTTAGAAGACAACACAGGCAAACACCTCCTGAATATAAGCATGAGCAGCTTCTTCCTGAACGCATCTCCTCGAGCAAGGGAAACAAAGAAAAAATGAACTCATGGGACTACATCAAACTAAAAAGTTTCTGTACGGCGAAGGACACCATCAACAGAACAAAAAGGCATCCTACAGTATGGGAGAATATATTTGTAAATGACATATCCAACAGGTTAACATATAAAATATAAAAGAACTTACATGCCTCAACACCCAAAAAGCAAATAACCCGATTAAAAAATGGGCAGAGGATATGAAGAGACATTTCTCCAAAGAATTCTTCTTTGGAGATGGCCAACAGACACATGAAAAGATGCTCCACATCACTAATCATCAGGGAAATGCAAATTAATACCACAATGAGATATCACCTCACACCAGTAAGGATGGCCAGCATTGAAAAGACTAAGAACAACAAATGTTGGTGAGGATGTAGAGAAAGGGGAACCCTCCTACACTGCTGATAGGAATGTAAGCTAGTTCCACCATTGTGGAAAGCAATATGGAGGTTCCTCAAAAAACTAAAAATAGAAATACCGTTCAACCCAGAATTCCCACTCCTTGGAATTTACCCAAAGAATACAACTTCTCAGATTCAAAAAGACATACGCAGCCCTATGTTTATCGCAGCACTGTTTGCAATAGCCAAGATATGGAAGCAACCTAAGTGTCCATCAGTAGATGAATGGATAAAGAAGAGGTGGTACATATACACAATGGAATACTATTCAGCCATAAGAAAGAAACAAATTCTACCATTTGCAACAACATGGATGGAGCTGGAGGATATTATGCTCAGTGAAATAAGCCAGGTGGAGAAAGACAAGTGCCAAATGATTTCCTTCATTTGTGGAGAATAACAACAAAGTAAAACTGAAGGAACAAAATAGCAGCAGACTCACAGACTCCAAGAAGGAACTAGTGGTTACCGAAGGGGAGGGGTGTGGGAGTGCGGGTGGGGAGGGAGGGAGAAGGGGATTGAGGGTTATTATGTTTAGTACACATGGTGTGGGGGGTCACGGGGAAAACAGTGTAGCACAGAGAAGGCAAATAGTGAATCTGTGGCATCTTACTACACTGATGGACAGTGACTGCAATGGGGTATGGGTGGGGACTTGATAATATGGGTAAATGTAGTAACCACATTGTTTTTTCATATGAAACCTTCATAAGAGTGTATATCAATAATACCTTAACAAAAAATCAAAAAAAAAAAGAATGGAGTGGTGTGTAACAACAAAGACAAACCTATCTACCCAGAAAGTTACCCAGAGATCCTCCCTTTTTAAAGACCAGAAAATTAATTTTCCTTGCATTATACTTCTGACTGAAGGCGTGAAGTTAGGATGGAAGAGGTGTAAGACTCACCTACAAGGAGATCACAGGAGGGTTTTGCAAGCAATGTGCGTATATGTATGGAGCTTAATGGACACCAAGTGTTTCCAGATCCTCTCTACAATTTTGTGAGGAAGGAGAAATGCTATCTGCAAGAAATAAGTTTGCAAGACAGCTCAAGTTTTTATAAAATCCACACATACCAACGGCAAGGCCGGCTAGCGAAGCTGCACCCAGGCAGGACATGTCAGTGTGTGCAGGTCTCTCTATAGTCTCATTAATCAGGTCTGATGTCATCTGCATGACAAAATTGTTCTTACAAACTCCTCCATCTGCCCTGTGAGGAGCAAGATATTTTGAGAAATTATTCCAACAAAAGCATAAAAACATTATTAATTTTCTTTAAAGAGTCACTTTTTTTTTAGGTCCTTGATTTTCAAATTAACCTTTTAATTCCAAAACTGTATCACTCAGCATTCATCTGAAGATACAGTATCATTATTAGATCATCTTTAGTTGCTTTTCCTTATTCCTACCGTGTTTGTCCTGCGACTAGTGCAAAATAGGCCAAGTGAACGGCCAACATAATAATTCATTTGGACATTCCAGCAAAGGAAAGTTAATGCTTCCATGCCGAAAGGATAGCCATACACCCACAAAAAGAGATGTTAAAAGATTTTTATAATACACACAGAGGTGCTCAGATCCTCCCAAATTCCATAGTTGTGTTATATTCTCCATAAATTCAAAATTAGCTTTCCTTTCCTCTCCAAATTGCTATGACCAAAAAGTCTGTTGTAAAGACGCTAGGCATAAATTCTTATTGAAATCTTGAATAATCATACTGATCAAAATACTAATTGCAGCTACCCTTGTAATTTCTAATTAAATCTTTTAGAAACAAAGTTTACATACCGGATTTTTGTTACTGGAATATGGATCTCTTTCTGCATCAACTCATATAACTGTTTGTTTCTAATTAAAAAAACAAGATAGCAATTATTTAGAGGACATTCATATCAAGATAATTCTCTATTTTTTCCAACCTAGAAAAATTAAAACTGTGGCTTTACTAACATGATATCTACAAAATATGTGAAAGAAAATATTGAAGAAAGAGATTATGCTAGGTGAAAGTTGGTAAGAGATACTCAAATAAAACAAGAGGCTCAGGACCTTGTGCTTTTCACCTTCATGCCAAGAGAGCACAACTTTAAGTTTATAGGAAAAGTTTAAAACCCTTAACTTATATAAAATTAAACATATTGTTATTCTTACAAATAAAAATGTAAAGCATGCAGCATCGACTTAGAGCTACTAAGATGACATACCATAAATAACATCTAATAGAATTCATCACAATAGAAAAATCTATTTTTAATCACAGAAAATTTTATTCTAAACATTACAGACGTTCCATATTTATGACAGTCACAGTCTTAATTTTAATAAGCTACACCTTCCCCATAACAAAAGACCTCAGGGAAATATACACAAAGAATAATTTTGATGATTCAATCTTTGAGATTAGCAGAAGTATTGTTAGAATTCTCCCTTATGAATAAGGATACTTTTGAAGTTCAAACTGTGAATCTTTAATGCTTAAGAAATTGGATTTTTTTTTAAATCATTCAATTTTCAGATACCAAACCTAGGGGGTGTAGCTCAGGGGTAGAGCATTTGACTGCAGATACCAAACCTAAGTGGTACTGGATTCTGAGGAAATTAGCAAAAAGCACAGATTATATCATATACATAATGAATTTAAAGGTATAAACAGTTAATCTATTTCTTAAATTGGTTTAGAAACTAATAAACAGGAAATGACAATACTGTATGGGGAGGAGGAATTTAGGGTAGGCTTCCATACCTGAAAGCTATCGACTCCAATATTGCTCGTACAAGATGGTATTTATTGGTGGAAGGCTTCAAGCCCATAAATGAGGCACATGCACAGGGATCATTTAATGGAGCCTAAAGTAAGAGATAGTAAGAATTTTTATTATTATTCTAAATCATACTGTAGCCTTAAAGACATATTATACAATAAAAAAAGCATGTTAGAAAAAAAGAATACTCTTTAGACTTTAAAAGTTTTAAAATAAATGATAGAGACTTCCGGGAAGATGGCGGTGTGAGCAGGGCGGCAGAAATCTCCTCCCAACACTATATTTATCTACGAAAAAACAGCAAATACATCTATTCCTAAAAGAGAGACCAGAATACACAGGAAAGCGCACAGCGTGCAGCTACACCCGAGAGGACTCGGCACCCCAAGAGGCGGGTAAGATACGGAGCCGCGACCCGGCGGGACCCGAGCCCTCCCCCACCCCAGCGCACCGGCGGGAGGAGAGGATTCAGAGCCGGGAGGGAGTGGAAGCACACCCCGCGAAGTAGCCAGCCCCGGGGATCTGCGCGGGGAGCGCTGACCCACATTGCGCAGTGCAGCGGAGATTGGAGAGACAGAGGGGCAGGATCTGAGCGGGGAACGCGCCAGGGTGCTTGCAGCTGGCTCCGGGAAGGAAAAAAAAAAGTGCGCGCTTTCCTCAGCGGTCTTAAAGAGACAGGAGCCCAGCGGAGGAGCCGGATCGCCCCAGCACACTCAGCCCAGCAGGCTGGGGGTCCTGGGGAGTTTCAGACGCCTTAGCTGGCGACTGAGGAAGCGTAGCCATACTTAACACTTCTCACTGAGATCAACAGCCTCCTATTCGTTCCCACCCCTGCCAGAGCGAAAAAGGGCCCTACGGAGCGGCACAGTCACAGCTGTAGAATAGTGGGGCAATAGCGCCACCTAGAGCATTCCCACAGAATCTACGTCCGGTGGGCATTTTTTTTTGTTTTTTGTTTTGTTTTGTTTTCTGTTTTGTTTTTGTTTTTTCGTTTCTTTCTTTTTTTTCTTTTTTCATTTCTTTCTTTTTTTTCTTTTTTTCACTCTTTTTTTTTCTTCTCTTTTTAGTCTTAAAGAGCCCAGCTGACATACGTGGCAACTATCAGTGACCAAATTATACAGCCATGAAAAGACAGAGGAATATGGTTCAGAACAAAATCAACCAGACAACCACAGAGAGGGAGTCTGAAGGGATGGAAATGCACAG
>JAVSCE010001817.1:0-60255 GCA_032199065.1 Smutsia gigantea | reverse complement strand
GTAGTCAATGTGAGCCTAAGGCTGAGATTTATCTGTGGTTTAACAAAGGATTGGCCTTGTCTTTCTCCTTCAACCTCACTACCTCCTGAGCATTATGTATTTAGCACAATGGATGACCTTTGCTTTCATGAATACCAGGGCTACAAAAGCAAAACTTGTCTCTACAAAGACAGTCACAGAAGCTCTGCACTACATACTCAGCTCTTGCATGCACATAGAACCAGGAAAAAAAAGTGGAATGTTTTAGTTAAACAGTCATAGTTTAGAGTATCTTTGAGTCCAACTTTTCATGGAATTGTTGATTACCTGGAGAGTAAGTTTCCTTAGCATCCAGGATAGTTAGGAAACTTGATCCCAGGGCTAGGCCAAGATGAACCACTCATTTGAGCAATTGGGTGAAAATTTTCTCCCAGAGTCAGCATATGATCTGATCCTTCTGGCCCTTGAGAAAAGGGTATTTCCCTTGGCCATTCTAGGCTTATGGATAGAAACAGGCACAAAACAAAAGCAAACAGTTACTCCACAGCTGTTCTATTCACAGAATGGTTGGAGTGTCTGCCTGCTGCAAATGCCTTCCTCTATCATTTCCTCCCTCTTCTCCCTTCTGTCCCCAGCTCCTAGGTCTCTGAGTTATTTTCCCCTGCAGGTCAGCAGTGTTTGATTGAGCACTTACCATTCACCAGGTACCATGAGAGATGCTGGGAAACCATAGTGATCCAAGCCCATCTCATCTTCCACCTTATTGGAGTTTACAGTCAATAGCGGAGTCACTGCCTCACACAGGGTACCATATACAGAAAATTTTACCCCCATCTGTTTCCTAAGACTTAACCACTTTACCTGTTGCTGCTGGAATCACCACTTCCCTCCCAGATACAACTCTCCCCAGTGACAGGAAAGCCCTTCTTTCATCCTTAGGAAAAGTACTGCAGTCATGAACCCAATCCTATTGTTCGTTCTAACTCCTGCTCATCGTTCTGTTCCCACAGACACCAGTAAAGGAGTCACCTGGAGTTCTGTTCAGCTCTTAATCCCTGGGCCCAACCCAGACCTGCTGATCAGAGTCATCTGGACAGTAATCAACTTACCCATTGATTCTTAAATATACTATATAAGGGCACTAAAAAGAAACCTCAGTCTAGTTGCCAGGCAGGGCCAAGACTTCGGCAAGCCAGGAGTTTGTTACTGCAGCATACATCGTTTGTACTGACTAACATTATGTACCTGGCAGTGTATGGTCATGGCCATTGCGTGTACCCTTCTTCCCTTCGTCCTGCCTCCCCCTCAACATTCATTATATTCATTCATCTTCCTTTCTTTAAGAGGAGTACATTCCTGTCCCCCAGCAGTCAGATCACCTCTCTGTCCCCAATGCCACCTTGCATTTCCCCTCCTCCAGATAAATCTCGCCACATTTAGCACATTGAGCCCTAAGCGACCCCCTTTTTCCTTCTCCCACATATTTGTTTATTTTGCTACAATTATGTTTCATAGAATTGTTTCAGAGGACAAGGAACTCTATACAAACAGACACATTTGCATCCAGAGCTTTGACCAAATGAACAACTCTAAGAATTTTTACAGGGAGAATAAATTAAATCTCATTTTTAAAAGCACCTAGGGAATATGATATTAGTAATTATCGCATGTTAAATCTTTTGTGAAATAAATAATCTCTTCTTTCTGCTCAGCTAGACTGTTAATCTACCTTAAAAAAAATCTTTTCATACATACATCACACACTCAAATACATGTATACAGTGTGTGTGTGTGTTTGATTTAGCTTAATATGAAAAATGCCTAACAGAGTGCTATGGGTGATTAGCTTCTATTTAAAGCATTTTTTTCCCCTCTCTACTGATGATGGCAAGAGGGCAGGGAAAATGATTAACAGGATAGAAACAGACTGTGAGGAAAGACTAAAGGAGTTATGGCTATTTGCCTGGAGCCAGAGGCTGATATGTAGTTAATTACAGTCTTCAAGTTAATGAAGCAATATTTTATGGATGATAGTGAGCAACTGTGTTTTTTATTCCAAGAACAAGAAGACCTTATGTTGCAATAAGACAGATTGGGTATAAAGCAAGAATTTTGAATATAGAAGTTTAAGGATGGAGCAAATCGGCACTAAGGAAGATCAGAGAATTGCTCTCTGGGTTTTTAATAGTAGATAAGAACTTTTATGTGATGCTCCATGATACTCAGCTGTAGCTCCAGCCTGCTGGCCCACAGCAAACACTAAGTATGTTATGATCTCTGTGCCCTTTCTCCCACTGGCCTCCCGGTCAAAATCTTCTCCTTCTTTCCATCTGTTTGTCTAAATCCTTCTTGTCTTTCAATCCTCTAGATTATTACAGAGCTTTCCCTCTCTGCTCCAGACCTCTCTCTCAGCTTTAGCTTTCACCATGCATTGTTTCGTTAGAGGGTCTTAGTTAGGATGAGCCAATCTTTGCTGCAGTAACAAACAAACCGCCAAATCACAGTGGCTTAAAAGATAAAGGTTCTTCTTTTATTTATATTTGTATTTGTATTTTCATTTATGCAGTCTGCTTTAAGCAGTGACTCTGGATTCTGGCTCTTTTCCTTTTTGTGGCCCCACCATCTCAGGACTTCTATGAGAGATGCAGCAGGAAAGAGTCAGATGGACTGTCATATGCTAACTCTGAAATGCTTTAGCCTGGAAGTGACTGTATCACTTCTAATGACAGTCCATTGTCTAAAACCAGCATCCTGTGTCCACCTAACTGCAAGATTAGGAAATTGTAGAGGGTGGGTAGTAGATACTGTATACATGGATGTAAATGGGTTTGGGTATGTAGGTACTATAACTTGCTCTGTCACACGGAAATGCTACAGAAGGTTTAGTCTCAAAGGGCATACTGTCTTTATGCCTTTCGGATCTGGCATTTTGAACTTGATACACATTTGTGATTATAACAATGGTATCACTTGTCCCACTTATGTCAATTTTAGATTTGTGGTATAGATTATTAGAATTTTGAAATTAGTGGAGAAGAGAGAAGAAAGAACGATATACAATCTCACCTTAACTTCCAACCTACTACTTAATTTCTTAGCTTTTGTTCTGCATCAGTGCCTGCTCATCACAGCCTCAGAGTCCCTGGGAACATGACTTTTACTATGCCTTCATTACCTTTACTTCATTTCTTACTGAGGTCTTGGCCATACCTATCCCAGTCCTTGGTGATTAGCCTGCAATCAAACTTAATCCTACACCTTGAGGTTTTGTGACCTAATTATGCTATGTGATGCTATCCAATAATTTGACTTGACTTTTGTGTTTATTGAAATACTTTAGATTCCTACACACTTGAATTCAAGCCTCATTTGTTAAGTGCAGATAATAGGTAAACAGAGATAATCCTGACTTTGTAGATCATTATGAAGAGGAAACAAGGTAATAATGTATGAAGTGTTCAGCTAGGTACCTGGAATACAGTAAATGTTCAATAAATGTTATTCGTTTTTACTATAAAATTACTAAAATCAGCAAGTTTGAAGTACTTAAGGATAAGGTTACTGATATCTGCAGTTTACTTCATATTGTTTCAAAAATGTGATAGAGTGATAGATGGAGAGATGGATAGAGATGTGATAAAGCAAATATAGTAAAGTGTTAACAGTAGAATCTAGCTGGTGGGTGTATAACTTTCACTTTACAATGCTTTCAATTTGGCTGTTTGAGTGTTTTCATAATAAAATACTGCAGGAAATCAGTAAGTTAATCCATTTTCCCTACATCCTCCAGACACACAGGAGACTAACAGTTGCTTTGGACAGGTTTCTTTAAAGAATTAAGGAATCTCATGAAGCCACCTTTTAACTTCCATCTGATGTTTAGAGGCTGCCTACTTTGACAAATAGGGCACAATTTGCCAAGTGGGGAAAGAAGCAGGTGTCTAAAGCAACAGGAAGCTGGCGTACAGAATTGTCCACTGGGTACTTCCAGAGGGTCAGCAAAAACACAGACCTCCTTTGTCTTGTACATTATTCACCAGGGAAAAATACAGCCTGAATATTATTGCAACAAATGTGCATTTGAAGTGGCAACAACTCTAATTCGATTTGGAGCATATGATGAATTGTATGTACCAGGAAGATAATAGGAATTTTAGGAAAACAGAAGAAATTCTAGGTAAGTAGAAGTTATGGCAGTGCAGCGAGTAGGGCATCCTCAGAATTTCTACCTCAGAACCACAGTTACAACCATCTTTTGGCTTCCTGAAGTCCCTGGCAGTAATTGTGCAAACCACAAAAACTGGCAATATTCTTAAAAGGAAGGAGTATAAAATCCATAGAGTCATAACTTGGTAAACTGTGACATTGGGCAACACCCAGTTAACTCTTCACATTTAAAGAGGAAGAAAGAGAAGCCTGAGACCTAGACAGACTGAAAGACAAGACAGAAAGAAGATAGACTGAAAGTAACAGTGATTTTGGTTTCAAACTCGAATCTATCCTCTCATCTAGTGACATTGCTGAAGTCCACCTTGGGGTGCTCTATGCCTTCCCCACTCTCTCCATCAGTATCCTCCACACTCAGACAGCTTCTGAAAACAAACAAGATGTGATCTAACATAGAACCGGGCTGGCTATGCAAACCCATTTCAAGCCAGGGCCTCTGACTGCCAGCCCCCAGGGCCCCCTCCACAGAAACTCTGCAGCCCCTGCCCTCCTCGACGTCCCTGCGCTGCGGCCCTGGTTGAAGTCCCCAGTTGTTGGACTGCCTCAGTTGTTTCCTTACCACCTTCTCAATCTCTATTTCTCCCTTCCAACTGCTGCAAATTAATCTTTCTTGGCATACAATTGTGACCACATCACTGCTCCATTTGGGTGATTAGGTCTCACCATGCCTCACCCCTCCCTCTGTTGAGATGAAATCACCCAGGAACATCTCAGTCCTTAGAGTGCCTTGAATTCCACCATCCTCGGCATGCCCGGGCAGTTCAGGATATCAGTGGGATCCCACTGAAACCCCTGCTTCATGACTCCAGTGCAGAACCCTGTATACATGACCCAACCCACATGCCTGTGTATGGAAATCCTACCCATTCTTCCGCAGTCAACACAGATGCTACTTCAGCCATAAAAGGGTCTCTGATGCACAGACAGCCCCCTTGCTTTTGAACTCCCATGGTATACCATTTGACCCTCTGTTAGGGTATTTCCTATATTTTGTCTTATGGCACAGCTTGACTTTTAGTCTCCTTGCTCGATTGAAATCTTCTTGGAGCTCCAAAAGAGGAAAACCTGGGCCATTACTAAGGCCTTTTTCTGTGCCAAGTGCTTTCCCCTTGTCTTCTGTTTAAACCTGATCTTGGTGAAACAGGTATCATTATGCACCTTTCACAACTGAGCAAGACAGGATCAAGACCCCAGGTGTCTCACCCTTTGCACAATTTCAATAAATATCCAAGGAATTAATTAAAGTGTGATCCTTCCCAAAAGCTTCGGACTGTTTATTCAGAAATGGCTTCTCAAAGTTTCCCCAAGAACTCAAAGATCAAAATGTTTAGTGTGAGATTTGCCACTGACATTTATTAACAATGTTTTATGAGGTATCCATTGAAGGGCTTTCCTGAATCTCATTCTTAAATATAGCTCTATGTTTTTGAAGTGGAAAGACTCTTAAAAAGAGATCAACACAGTAACGGTAAAATGCTGGCAGAGAAGCAATTGACGGTCAGTCCATTAGAAAATACTGACTCTTCCCAAAGAAGGAAGCAGAAAGTCAAGTAGCGTGTGCTTGTTCTTCTCTAGCAGGAGAGACCACTCCTGGGCTCGGCTGTGCTTGTCCTGGGATGAAGGCACCATGAAAATTCACGACCATCTGGATCTTAAGGAAACATCTGGCTTAGGGAAAGGGGAAAAGTATCTTCCATTCACTCAGTTCAACCACAACTATTTCTGTCTTCTTTTGCACAGAGTAAGAAGAGCAGGTGCTGTTGGGGCATGAGGATGAAGGGCCCGGATGGATTCACTCTGGATGCAGTGGTGATGTGCCCTGTCATTCTGGCATGAGAAGCCCTACACAATTTTCATTCATGCTGATGGTACCAAATGGTGCCCGAGTCACTGATGGGAAGAGAATCACGCTCTGAATATAAATCAATTTTGACCACTTTTTTCTGAGAGTATCCAATTTTAGGGTCTGAATGATTTAATGATAAATAAGCTAAATAAATGGGTTTCAGTGATTGAATAAATATTGAGAATCCAGAGACTGTACTTTGGTATGTCACTAGGAATATGTCAGATTAGACCCAATCAACACCTGTGTTGAGTTAGAAGGAGGTTTATCTCCACGGGAGAGCAGCTGGGTAGGGCCTTGGCCCAAGCTGGAGGGATCACATGGTGCCCTAGGGGATCTGCACCACTACTCTTTTCTGAAAATCATTAAAATTCAATTTCAAACTTTTTATCTTTAACAATATCCTGACATGCCTATGAAGATGCTCGTGGTCACCAGGACACATTACCCAGGTCCTTCACCCTACCCATGATCAACCTTGACAGCTGTCACCCCAAATGGTGCTTGCTTTCCTATACAAGTGTGGCTGACCTCCCAGACTCATGTTAGGATGGGATCCAAGTACCAGTCCTTGACTAAAGGGAATAATAATTGAAAATGACAAGAGATAAGAAAACTTAAGGTAAAAGAGACCCATTTCTCTGGGACAAAATGGAAATCGGCCTTCAAGTTCAGTGCTGGGGTGAGGCAGGACATGGGTAATGAGATGGAGAAAGTCAGGAGGTAAGATGATGTGTGCCTGGAGCAGAGGTGAGCTGGAAATGAAGCAATGAGGGTCTAAGAAAATTTCTGAGAACAGGGATGGATTGCCAGAAAAGCCAGAAGGCATGTAAGGATGGATTGGTTTGGGGTGACATGGTGGGGTAAGGAAGGCAAATGTTATGTTTGGGAATGACCAAGAATCGAGTGAAGAGAATGTGACGGCTAGAGAAAGAACACCAGAGTGCTTCAGTGAGAATGATCTCAGACCTCCCCTGGGAATTGAAAAGCTTTCCAACTCATTCCAGTGGAATCACGCTCCATTGGGACCAAAAAAAATTTAAAAATCAGCATTTATTATTGCTTCAGAGAATTTGTACTTCTTCATGTAACAAATCCTTTGAAGTTATCATGCTGAAGTTACACTGGAATGTATTATATTTGCATCCCCTTTATTAACTCACATGGTTTGTTCTTCCTAATCTCTACATCACAGCACAAATCCTTTTCATGCTCCATTTCCTGCGCACTGCAACCTCCTATTTTGAAGATAATGTTCTTTTTTTCCAGTATGATTACAAATGATGGGTAAAAAAAAAAAATGCACAGATCTCAATCAGCCCTGTGTAATAACCTGCCTATCACCACAAAGTGGGTTGCTGTTGATTTTTCGTTTATTCTTTCTCTCCACATAAAATGGTTACATGTCAAAGATTTTTACAATGATAGAGGCTCTTTAGAAGATCAAGAGTGGATTAGACACGGCACATGACTTTAGCCTTCTTGACAGTGATCTGATTTGCTATTTACCTCAACTTGTTTCTCCCAAACTACCTGTTATTTTTTTCTCCAGTTTTATTGTACCTGAAGTTTTTTTTTAACTTTTTATTAAAGTATAACATTGTAGCACGATATATTTTTTTCAAGATTTGCTACCGCAATATATCCTGTCCAAATACAGTTCACCCTTGAACAAGATGGGTTTCAGCTGTGTGGGTTCACCTGCATGCAGACATTTTTTCAAAAAATATATTGGAAAACAGGCAAACGGCAGAGCCTAGAAATACTGAAAAAATGTTAAGAAAAAGGTATGTCACGAATCCGTACAATGTGTGTTGATACTAGTCTATTTTATCATTTACTATCACAAAATCAACAGGCTATTAGAAGTTTATTTGGGGGGGCATCAAAGCTATAAGTGGATTTTCAACCGCATGGGGTCAGCACCCCAATCTCCATGTTGTTCGAGGGTCATCTGTACTCTTTCAGGACTTTGCCATTCCCCATCCAGAGATGGAATCTATTTTTCTTCACCTTAAAATTGGATGAGACTTTGTGGCTGCATTGATAAAACACACAGGGTGAGTGTGCTACTCATCCAAGACTCAGTCCCAAAAGACAGTATGACTTCCACCTCTCAACCCTCAGAATCCACAGGTGTGAGGGAGCTCAAGCCACACAGCGCATTCTGGCCAACCGCCCCAGCTAAAGTCTCAGCTGACAGCTAGCATTAACTGCCAGACACGGGAGGGACCGAGACTTCACATGATTCCAGTGCCCTGCCTTTCGTTGCCCTAGCTGATGCCGAATGAGGCAAAGTTATTCCTACCAAGTTCTAACCAAATTGCTGTTTGAGAAATATTAATGTTGTTGTTGCCTTGAGCCACCAAGTTTGGGGGCAATTTTTTACACAGCACTGGATAACTGGAACGAACACACTTAGGAAAGAAATACGCATATCATAAATACATCAGTTGATAAATTTTCACAATCTAAACACAGCCATGTAATCAGCACCCAAATCAAGAAATATCTTCTCAGACACCTTCTTCACTCCTTTTAGTTACTGATATCCAAGGACCACCACTCTCCTAACAGTATGGATTAATTTTGCCTGTTTTAGTGTTGGTCAAAGTTTTCACATGGTTTTGTGACCCCATTAGAAGCAAATGGCACAGGCCCTGGAATGAGATCCCAGGAGCGAAGAGACACAGCTCCTGGAAGGGTTCCCAGTTAGAAGAGGATTGCTGTGTGTTATGGACTGAATGGTGTGCCCCCAAGATTCATATCTTGAAGTCCTAACCCCCAAAGTGATTGTATTTGGAAATAGGGTCAAAAGAAGGTCGTTAAGGCTAAATGAGGTCATAAAAGTGAGGCCCCGAACTAATAGTACTGGTGTCCTTACAAGAAGAGAAAAAGACACCAGGGGACCACATGCACAGAGGAAAAGCCACGTGAGGACAGTGACAAAGTAGCTGTCTACAAGCCAGTAAGAGAGAAATCAAACCTGCTGGCACCTCAATCTTGGACTTCTAGCCTCCGAAGTATAATAAAATTAATTCATGTTGTCGGAGCCACCCAGTGTGCGGTGTTGTTGGGCAGCCCAAGCAGACTATTACGCCGAGCAAACAATGGACCTGAACTCCACGACAGTGGAAAGTTTGAGTGAACACATTGAAACTGAGGCAGAGGGCTCAAATCTGGAAGGTGTCGATAAAGGCTATGGTTTAGAGTTAACAGTCAGCCAGTGTGTTTAGAGTTCCCGCAAGATCACGCCATCTTGGGGCAAATTGATGATTCGCTTTGCAGCCATCGATGATGGAGAAAGCCTAAGGGCTCTTGGCTACAGAGCTGACCACACTCCCGTGACCACGTTTGACTGGAAGAGGGGTGAGCAGATGATCCAAGCAGAGGCGGCTGAATTTGCTCTCTTTCTTAAGCACAGGACAGGGAGGGAGCCAAACAGCAGTAGACACTGGAGCTCCAAGATCATATGATCTGGAAGAAGCAGTAGCTGACATGACGGGAACGTGTACATGATGACAAATAAACCAAAAATTTTAAATAAAAAAATAAGCCAAAGACAGCAGAAGAATGAGGAAGATGCACAAAGAGAAGCCCATATTATAGCCTGAAATGGAAAGGAAGAGAAAGCAGGGGCATAGGGACAAAGTCTGGGGATACTTCCCACACAGAGCCCTGTGAGAGTCCCCTCTCTCCTTCTAACACGTTCTTTTGTATGTGGGCCGTTCTAAGTCATGCCAATGGTGGCGGTCAGGCACACAGAACACTGGACCCCTGTGACTCTAACTGCTTTGAACCTCAGTTAACACACCCACTGCTTTAGGGAGGACTGGTTCTGGGCATGGGCAGAGTTGAGGCTGAAAAATTAAAGACACTGCTTCTCCTTCAAGGGTGGTCCCGTGTAGATGGGGACCAGCATACAGGGCACCTCCACCAATGATTCAACACCCAGGAGTAGCCAGTTTATAATATATATTCAAAATGATACAACATTCTGTATATATCATTTACCATTGTGGAAATGCTTTGGTATCATACTTACCGTTCTGTCCTGTCCTTGACTGTTCATGGGTCTCTTTGCCAAGTTGACTGAGAACCTCTTGAAAACAAGCAGTGTGCCCCTTCAACTCTGTAGTCCATTGGGTTCAAGCCCAGGGAAAGTGTACCTAAAGGTGTTCAATGTGTGTAAAATACATTAATAATTGAGTGAAAAAGATCCGATTTCCCATCCTAATCTGTTACTAACTACCTGGGTCACCTTGGGCTTCTCCAGGTTTTGGTTTTCTGCTAAAGAAAGAAATGAAATTAGGCTCTCAAGTCTCTTCATTCCCTTCAAGCTGTGAGTCTCAATGTCCTCTATTTATATTCTAGCGAAGCTATGAACTACTTATAGAAGAGAAACCAAACCCCCAGTGGCAGTCTTCTCAAAGCAGCATCCAAATGAGGCTGTGATCTGTCCATCTGTTTATTTTGGAGATCGGTCATGTCCCTGTTTCAGAGCGCCGATCCTGTGCACCATCTCTTCCCCTCTGAGGCTGCCCTGTGTCCCGGCCCCGTCTTGTCTTATGTAGCAGGCTGATGTTTGGTCTTCAGTTCACATTTATTCCTGCTCTTATCACTCTTGGGAGGCTGTATTATCCTCCTCTAATGCCGTCAAAGGTCTTTAATGCCTACCTTTCATCATACTGTGTGTCATCTTGTAGACTCCCCTGAATGTTGGCTTAGCATTGCCAAGGGACTTCCCAGCTCTGGTGAATGACAAATGAGCAATGAACTGAAATCTCTCTCTTTTACCTAGTCTCTAAATAAAACTTTCAAATCATAAGGTCATCTGCCCTTTTAGTGAAGGGATTCCTGAATATAATTTTTTCGCATCACTGTCCCCAGAACCAAGGACTGGCAGGTGCAATGGGAAGAACATTCACCTAAGGGCCAGGGAACCTAGTCTAGTCCCAGCTCTGCCACCAACTGGCTTAAGTCAATATTAATACACTCAGCATCATTTGTTCTAGAGCCCATATTTAGATGTTCTTAGCTTAGCTTACAAGACCTAAATATGCCTTAAAGTGCCTAAACTGGGGAGTCTCATGTGGTACCATGGCGTTCTCATACAAGTTCAGAGTGGATAAATGTGGTAAGACGCCAGGGTTTCCAACCAGTGATCATTTATCTCTAAACTCCAATCTATGGGACAGCTTTCCCAAAGTGTGTTTGTTCCCTAGAGCATAACATTCACAAGCAGCTCCTCCAAAGCAGGCTCTGTGGTATTGTGGATACAGCCATAAGCTGCCCAAATCCTCCACTCATGAGCTGAAGCCCTTATTCCCTCAGCTTCTCCTTCTCCAGAACTTGTCTCCAGCTGAAGAAAGGATCACCACTCAAATCTATGCTCCCATCCAAGCCACCCTGCATCTTGGTCAATAGGGGGTGACCCTGGGGAATGGGGAGTGGCAGTGGTGGTGATAAAGGCCCACCTACCTTGTCCCATTCTGGGAAAAATCTAAAGGGCCTTTCCACCTCCAGAGTTCCCTGTAGAATTGGCCACGATCAGCTTCTCCACTGGCCCAGTCCTGGTCCTAAGAGACCACCCTAATAAATTCTCTGCACACAAATCTCAGAATATCAGAGTCTGCCTCTAGGAGAGCCTTATCTGTTACATGTGGTCAAATAAATTTGGGATACACCACCTGAGGCATCTCCCTAATACATAATAGCAGACCAGAAGGACATAGGTCTGTGAAGCGTGTGAGCTCTGGTGACAGGTAGAACTAGCTTTGAATCTGGACTATGACACATACTAACTGTGCAACTTTGGAAAAGTTACTCAATATTTCTAAACTCTAGTTTTCTCATCTGAAAACACCAGGTATATAGTAGGCAGCCCCTAGAGCAGGCTGAAGGCACAAATGTGCTCCCTGATATGAAGTCCTTAACAAGGTGCCAGGCCCTGAGTTATGACCAGCTCTGAGAAGATCTTCAGCAAAGAAATCTACTTGACTTGGTACAAGTGTGGTCTGGCACAAGCCCAGGCCATCAGCATCCCAAAATACAGATTCATACTTTGGAAACCCCTCTCCCCAGACTAAAATGAGGGATTAGACCCTGAGGATCCTTTTTCTTACCATGACTTGAGAAAAGAAATGTTGCCATAAGCCCTTACTCCTCCAGTGAGCACTGGAATCAAGGGCTGGGGAATTTGGAAGCAGGAACAAAGGGTCACAAAGCCTTGCTGCCATGCACAGAAATCTACTTTGTGCTCTGTCCTTTGGACCATGTTTCCTTTTCATATTGTTCTCTCTTTAAACTCCCTGTTCCTGTTGTTCAAAGGCAAGGGGTAGCCTTTCATTTGAGCAGCCAGGGTGATTCCTGGCTTGGAAGGCTTAGCAGCGCCTGGGCCAGCCTCTGGGAGGTAGAGGGAAAAGTTTAGACAGGCCACTTTCAGCTTTAGGCTGAAATGCTTGTCCTTTTGTCCCTCTCCCATGACTATTCTCACCATGAAAATGGTCAAATCTTGACAACCAGAGACAAAAGGGGAGATTGGGGGCCAGTGGTTTCACTCTAAGTACGTATTCTAAAGACTCTAAAATTGCATTTTAAAATAGGTTGAGAAGTATTCACCATGACCAGGAAGTGGTTCCTACTGGTGGTTAGTGCTTAGAGGTGGGGGACAAAACATCAGGCAACAGGTGAGGCAGTCTCACCCCAAGAAAAAAATGTCCCACCCCAATTTTCCCAGTGATGCAATGATCCGCACAAAGAGGACAAGAATAAAGAGGCCACAGCCTGGTTCTAGTTAAGTGCCCAAACAGGACTCATTCGAGGGAGCATCTCATCCCACCCACACACCTTATCAGCAGAGAACACACAGAAGCTGCGGCCACAGCTTATGGCCATAGCAGAGGGCCCCATGTTCATGCCATCCCTGGAAACCTGCTGCATAAGAGGTCCCGGGGCTGGCTGCTGGTCATGTCCACATCTCTGTCCACCAGAGAAAAGACTATTGTTTGAGCCACCATTTGGGAGCCCCTTAATCTCCAGCCTATTGATGCTCCTCATGCTGTTTACCTAAACCTGTGCATTTGTAAGGGCAGTTTTTTTTAAAGGCTGCCGCTTTCATCAGATTTTCAACGTAATCCTCCATCAACATCTTAAGAACTCCTATACGCATATAAATGAAAACATATTAGTCATTTAATTAACTTTTGATGAGACTTGCCTTGCTCACATTTTCCCCCAAACCTTTATTTCTTTCTTCATTTTACTTTGAAGAATGCCATAATCCTAATGCAATTTCTTTCCACCCCCTGATGTTTTGAAATATCTGCTTGCTGCTTTCCTTTCTTTATGCATCTCCCTCCTACTCTCGGGTACATCTATTTGCCCAACCATGTGGGTTGTGCTTGTCAATAATGGTTCTTAGAGTTCAGAGTAATGATCTCGGCACGCCTTTCCCATCTGTTATTTCCATACGCCTGACGTCTTCATAGTAGCTTTTCAAGGAATAACAAGATCCTCCTTTACAAACCATCCTTCTCTCTCTAAACACTTAATGTCGAAATTGTTCGGGCTGCTCTTTATGGAGCTCTTGAAGCCTCATGACTGAACCTATCATTCTGACTCTTTGTAATAATCAGGACTCAATTTTCCAGCAGAGACTGATTTCTGGCAGGGCTTAGATCAGGACCATATATTCATGGGTCTCACTGTTGATTCCTCCTTTAGATTCCGGCTCTGTTTGAAGCAGTTGATTTCCCTCATTGGCCATGTCATTTCCACCATTTCACACAGTATATCATCCTTCCATGAGCTCATGGCTTCCCTTCCAAGAGCATCCCCAGCTTTATGAGGGTGGGAGTTGCTGGGAGCTGGCAGCATGGGGACACTGGTCCTCTACGCAGTTGGAGTTTGATGCAGCATGGCTTTGAAACCTCCGGGCACCCACCCAGCAGTGCAAACCCAGGGAAGAAGGAGAGGAACTCAAGACAGAGCTGCTGGGAACAGTAAGAATTAGCCTGGATTGTAGGCTTGGATTCTGGAGGGTTGGTAGTGGAGGGCCAGAATCTGGAGATGAACAATATAAACAATAATTGCAATAATATCTAACATTTATAAAGCACTTTTTATATATCCTAACTACTTCTCATGAATTGAGTCATTCCATCCCCATCCCAACTTTATAGGGCAGATGCTACCATTTCCCCACTTTACAGATGAGTGAACTGAGGCATAGGGATGAATTTGGATATGATCCAGCTGCTGTAGGTACCCAGGGGGCACTGAATTGGTGAGTGGGGCAGGCAGCGGAGTTCTAAAGCACTGACAATAATAAATGTTGTCAAGGTTTAGGATTCAAGGTCTGAAGCCAAACACCTGGCAGCACATGAAGGTAAAGACTTAAAAGTCTAGAATAAATGGAGAGAAAAGAGCCCTTGGCTCCATCCAAACAGATTCAAGCCAGGACTAGTTTCTGAAATGAACTGGTGAGACTCAGGCCTATTAGCCAAGGGCCCTGGAGCAGTGTGATGGGGCAGGGAGAGTGCAGCTCTGTGGGCCTACAGATGCCAAGGCCCAGCCCAGGAGACACAGACATGGGTTTGGAAGCCACAGGACTCTGAGGGCTCACAGCCACCCTCACTGTTAAGAACAGCAAGCCAACCTGAGCCTCTGGGCTCCCGAGCACCCAAGAGCAGGACACGCCTGCCTGGGAACCTGAGCTGACCAGAACTGCAGCAAGATCCAATCACTGCCTCTGCATTTGGGGCTCTGGATCAGAGAGGTACATCATAAGGTGGTCCAGGGGCCACCAGCTGCCTTGTCTGCTCTGTGCAGGTGCTTTGCAGAGGCCATTTCCTCCTACAAGTCCTTTGTGAGTTTGGTTCTAGGCCTTGCCCTCACCCGGTTAGCAGCTAATTCCCTTAGCTGCTGAAGGTCTAAGATGGCTCCTGTTCCAGGAGATTGTGTTTCTTAAGAGAGGACCCCTAGATACCAAGAAGCTTCTAAGGGCCAAAGGAATGGAGCTTTAGTAGTGAAATTTCAGGCAGCATTTAGGGCACTGCCTTGAGGAAATATCCCAAGGGATCACTGCCAGGCAGGACACAGGTCTGCTTTCTTGGGTGGGGCCAGACTTGAATTTCCTAAGAGAGCAAAATGTCCTGCTGACATGGTAGAAAGTGGGAACATCAGAGTGGAAGATGGACACCGTAGCACCACTGCACCATAGCAGCACCGAGCAGACGTATCCTTCTACAACCTGGGAGGGAAGCAGGCTACAATCCACTGTTCAGTCAGTGCTCTAAAATTCTAGAGCCTTTGTGACGTCCCTGTGTGTCACGTCTCCTCCGATGCTCATAGCGAACATCAGAACGATGCAATCAAAAGGGCCCGTGGCTTGTTTTCAGGGCCCATGAGGAAGGCAGGCTGGAGGAGCTGGGTTCCCCTCTGTTCACATGCTTGGGGGAAACAAGCATCCAGAGATGACCATACAGGTAGCAGGGCTCCACCTTTAATATGTGGAGCCTCCCTGGGATTTCATGGACAGCCTCCATAACCATGTGAGCTAATTCCTTGTAATAAATCTCTATCTCTATCTATCTATCATCTATCGGCCCATCTATCCCATTAGTTCTGTTTCTCCAGAGAACCCTAATATAACAGAAAATAAAAGTTTGTTGAAAAATGAGTGAATGACTGAATGAACACAAATTCAAACTTGCAGTCATGCACAGATGTAAAGACAGTATGGTTCTAATCTAATCTTTAAATCTCACAGAAATAGAATTTAATTGGAAGGTTAGCTTGGGGTTCAGGCTGAGTTGGGATATGGTACAGGAAGAAACAAGAAATTAGAAAATGAATTAAACTATTCTGTTCTATTGGATCACATGCTTAGAGAAGAGTCATACTGGATCCTGAAACCTAGAGGTTTTGAGAATGTTCAGAACGTGAACAAAAGCAAAACGTATTCAGGCAAAGACAGCACATACAAAATGCATTTACAAAAAGCATGGACTAGAACTGCATCCCAGATATATTCTGTCTTTGTGTATTTCTGAGATTCAAGGAGGCAACTGAGAACACTCCCTTCTTCACCAAATTTTAGCCGGACCCCCCTGAGCTCTCTTCTCATCCTTGACCTACCTTCCTGGGCCTGCTGAACCCAGGTGAGCAAGAATCCCGCAAAGCCAGTTTAGCCAGAATCCCCCCACCCTTGTTACAAATAAATTCATTTTAGTAATTTTCCACCTGCTTCTTTCACCTACCTGCTGCTTATAAGTCTCCAGCTTCCCCTGATGTATTTGATGCTGAGTTCAATCTCTCTCCCCTATTACAGTCCTCTTGAATAAAGTCTCCCTTGCCTATTTAACTTTGCCAGGTAAGACTTTTCTTTTATGTGACCCAGTGTATTGGGTGAACAGTGGTTAGGAAGTTGTATGTCTTCAGTGTCAGGCTGGGCTCCTCCAATGACTAGCCAACACAAGAGAATGCCCGGTTTGAGATGGCAATGTGGTCTGGCTTTAGATGCAGGATAGCATCCTAGCTACTATCACAATCCTGGGACACCTACAAATGGGGATCCAGTTCCCTCCTTGCTGTGATCTGAATATTGCATTCCTCCCAAATTCATATGTTGAAATCCTAACTTCCAATGTGATGGTATTAGGATATGGGGCCTTTGGGTGGTGATTAGGTCATGAGGGCTAAGGTCTCATAATATGGATCAGTCCCCTTATAAAAGAGATCCCAGAGAGCTTCCTTGACCCCTTTGCCAATGAGAAGACAATCATCTGTGAAGCAGAAAGTGGGTTCCCACCAGACACTGAATCTGCTGGTGACTTGATCTTGAACTTCTAGCCTCCAGAACTGTGAGAAATAAATTTCTGTTGTTTATAAGCCTCCCAGCCTTTGGCATTTTGTTAGGGCAGCCTGAACCAACTAAGACATTCATTTGCTATTACTGCCTATATGGCCTTCGGCATGTTACTTATCTCTCTGAGTTTCTGTTTTCTCACCTGTAAAATAGGGACAATGATAGTACCTCCACATAATTTTATGAGGAAAAAAATTAGTATCTGTAACCAACTTAGAACATTGTCTTGCACAGATCAGAGCTATATTTTAGTCATCTCTCACCACTACTCTTTTACAAAAAGCAGGATGAGAGATGGGGCAAAGGGACAGATTTCATTCCTCTGTGTTATTTCGTTGCTATAATGAGCATGCATTATGATAAGGAAGGAAAAGAGGGAGGGAGTGAGGGAAGAAAAGAGGGAGGAACTGAGGTAGGGCAGGGATCTGAGACAAGCATCATGATTAATTTTTCCTGCCTATGATGAAAAATACCAAGATATAAATAGAGTAGCAAGAACAGGGGGAGGGACTCCATCTTAAGGCTAAGGTTCCATTTTAAAAACCAGGGAGTTAGGAGGTAAGATTCCTAACATACTTTATGGTAATTAACCAACAACTGACCCTGTCTGCAGGCAGAGAAAGCAATACTAAATCGTTAAGTGCCCAATGCTTGATGGTAACCACTATCTTGGGGAAGAACAGGATCAATAAATTACTTGTGTTAAGTGTATCTTACAGAATATCTAGAGGACTGACTATGGCTGGTGGCATAATATTTCTCAACAGAGATGGACATCATGAGACCACACGCCAAGACTACACCCCCTTGGCCCTTTGCCCCATTCTTGAAATCCTTAAAAGACATAAATCCTAAGCTTTAAGAGGTTTCCACACTCCCTTTTTTTCAAGTGTGTATTTTGCCTTAAATAAAGACTTCTTGCTGCTCAACTTACTGCGTTTCTGTGTCTACACTCTTCCAAGCCTCTTGGGAGATTAATGAGACCCCTTTTCCCAGTGGTAAGCATCTTTGTTATTTCATTATTTCATTCAATTCTAGACTCAAGCACTAGTCTTCACTCTCTCTGTCGTACTTCAGACAAGTAGGGAAGGGCTACTAAGATCTCTGATTTGGGCTTGCAAGTTCCCATCGCCTGGGTGACCGGGACGGGCCTACAGCTGTATGATCATGCTCTTTAGTAGCCTGCCCAAAAATCTCCTTTCTTTGCTTTTGGAGGGTCTCAGAACGTAATCTCACTCCATCCAGTGCTCTGCAGCTCCCCCAAATCCTGGGGTGATAGCGGCTTAGTTCCCGCACCATGCAGTCAAGCAGACACTGGATGCCAGGTGACCCTGGCTTCAGGAGTCTGCAGGCGATTTGCCCTGTGCCGTGCAGGAGTTCAATGAGCTTCCCTTTCCTCCCTCTGTTCTTCCTCGTGCTCTGCTGCCTGTCCAGTTGCTGCCACTCACCGCTGCTCTCACTTTAATGAATTCCTTCCTTACTTACACTCATCGGACCTGTTCGAGAATTCTTTCTCAGTGAGTCGAGAACACTCCCCAGCCCAGGTTGAGGTTTCACCTAATACGCAGGGAGAGACCTCTCCCCAGATGTGGCTACCTGACGACAGAAGGAAAGGAAGGAGGGCTGGTGGGAGAAACACAATCTGAGCCTCAATCCTAAACCACGCCATGGATTCACGTTTCTTTCCACCTGCCCTTTCAACCAGAGAGTAAGTGGGTTCCTTCTGAATGGAAGTTCCAGCCTTTAACTGAATTTGGTGAGTGTCTGAATGATAGTACCCAGTCCTACTCCTTCATAAATCAAAGCTAGGGAATAATTGTAATGGTGCATAAACAGAAAGTATGAAAATTAATGCTTGCAGGAACCTTATTTAATTTTGCTGTAAACCAATTTCCATGACGTTTATGCTGTTTGTTTTGTGCAGTTGTGTGGGGTTTTTTTTCCTCTGTCTTTATATTTTGTTTTCTGTTTTCTTTTTCCTTTTGGCTCAGTTTCAGAGAGGCTGGCTATCTGCACATTCATCTCTAAAATGACCTTCCTTTCTTGAAATACATGTCCTTCTGTTTGTAATAAAAGGTCATAAACTTGTCGGGTCCATCAAAGCCATTACTATGGCAATACACTACAGGATTGCAATTATTAACCTCTGGATAAACAGGCAGGCAGGGAAGATGGATGGAGAGGGATAAGGCTTGTGTTTATACACATTTATCTTTGGTAATTAGCCATCTGGGAGAAACCGCAAATACAGGCAACAGAAATTGATTTATCTTCAAATAATAAGTTTTGCTTTACAACAAGGTCTAAAAGTGGATCCTCTCAAGTGCTAATTTTGCATGTCACTTGCATGCTTTAAGGATGAAAGTAGTAATTACCAGGCCTTTCATATGCAAAAGTAAGGTGCTGAGGATTGAGCTGGCTTCATAGACAAGAAAAAAAGATGTGTTCCCAGAGGCAACCCAGCTTCCAGAGGCATTCTTTAGGTCCTAATGGCTGGTCACTAGGGGGCTGTATCTCCCTGGAGGTCCAGGGCCATCTGTGCAGGATCAGGTACAGACACACATGGTCTGGAGAGGGAGGATCGTTGGTTCCAGGAGGGCTCCTCTGGACCTAGGTTGACCTTGCTCCATGGATGCTAAGTTCAAGGCCAGAAGAGCCACGTCCACACTTAACGCTGCACAGCCAACGAAGCAGGGCTCTTTGGCAGCCCAAGGTAGGGATGCAGGAATCAAGATGCTTTGTGCCTCATTTCCCTTGCTGGCTCAATACCTAAGGGCTTAGTAGCTACACTTGCACCCTGGCCAAAGGCCCTTCTGTTCCAGGAAGTAACAGCCCAAATCAGCGAAGAATTTGTCCGGGTGATTTCACTTTTCCTTCATTGTCAACCCTCAGGGAAATGTCTGTTTTTAATTAGCTGTGGTTCAAAACCATCCATCCAGGCTCGCACTGGCACCCTCTGAATTTATTCAAAGACAAAGGAAAACAGAACACTCTGGAGAGGCCCCGCTGACACCCATCTGCGGCAGCTGCACATTCTCCCATTAAACCCTTTTCATAAATAGCGCTGGATCCCACGGTGTTATGCCAAACGCTTTTTGAACTGTTTTTATTAATAACAAATTTGAATTAGTTGCTGTCTGGAATGGGCCCTGCACGTTCCCACCTGTGAAACCCTTTGGCAAGAGGTTGAGACGCCGCCCCGCACCTAACACCTGCCCTCCTGCTATGTGTGATGGCAGGGCCCAGGCCCACACCATCCACCCCCTGCATACCTCTGTGACCATGACAGAGCTGACCCCAGTGGAAGTAAGAGGGTGGACTCTACACCTGGGAGCCAGGTGCAAATCCCCCGACTGCCACTTGGTCTTATTTTGCTAATGCACAATCGGCAGTATTAACAGTTCCTATCCGATAGGGCTATTGCAGATAATGTTGTAGCTAGATTATGGGTGGGACTTCTCTACCCACCCACTATGTAGCCCAGTACTAGCACAGACTCTGGCCCATTGAGCTCTGCAATGTACTAGTTGAGATCAAGAAAGGATCATTTTTCTAAGCCCCAACTACGAGAATAAGAGTGTGATTATTTTCATTGAAGTATAATTGGCATACAATATCCTATTAGTTTCAGGTGTTCATAGTGTCTTGATATCGTTATACATTATAAAATGGTCCCCATAATGAGTCTAGTTACCATCTGTCACCATACGGTTATTACAGGACTATTGACTGTATTCCCTATGCCGAACATTACATTTTAATGAAAAATAAATAAATTACTTTTAGAAAGCTTTCAACCAGGGCTTTGCACATATGAGGTAATAAATAAATGATAGCTTTTTAAAATTTCGTTATTGGCATATGGACTCATGACTACGTGGGTGTGTGCTCCCTAAAGGTGGATTCCCACTGTGTGAGTACATGTCTGCCCAAAGTTACTCCTGGCCTTAACAGCTGTAATACATCCTGACTGTGACAAGCATTTGGAACAGACTAACTGGCCCCCTAAATCCAGACTCCCCTTCTTTTAGTTATAGAAACTGTCAATTATAGTAGGCCCATGACTGCCCAGCTACAGACCACATTTCCCAGCTATGTTACTCAGTTGTCACCAGTGAAATGTGAGCAGGAGTGCCACACCTCCACCCAGGACAAGAGGGACTCCCCTTCCAGGACCTGGACAAGGTGATCCAGCTTGGGCCATGCTGGTGATACAGCATTTAGGGCATAGCAGAGCACAAGAGAGAAGATGAAGACCTGGTGTCGCCTCATAAAGCAAAAATCCTACTCTCCCTCCACTACCCACTTACCTCCTGTTGTTTGAGAGAAAAATCCATTTCTCCCTTAGTTAAGTCTTGAGAGTTCCAGGTTTCTTTGTTACAATAGCTCAGTTCATTTTCTGACTCACACATGATGAGGATGGTCAGTGGAGGTGACCCAGGGCTTCTTCCCTTCCACCTCCTTTACTTATTCCCAGATGAAATGATCCCACCACATTCCCTTCTCTTTCCATCACCCAGCCATCTTCACACTTCAGCACACTGCTTTATGGTAGCAGTTCAGCTCAGTGGATTTCACTCAAAATCTTTTCTACTTACGCACAAACAGTTCTTATCTGTCCTCTTCCTTTTTCTCCTTTCCTAAAGGGAAGCTATCCTTGCTTAGCTTACAAGTCACTTTCTCTGGCTCATTTGCTATTTCTTTCTCTTTTTCCTCCTACATCTCACCCACACCAACTACCTCGCTCTTTTCCATCACACTCTTGTTTTTTCTCTCATTCATTCAATCTTTGTTTTATAAAACAAAGCCAGAGGCAATTAAAGCCAATAAGAGCAAATACCAATGTTGGCAGGGCACTCGTAGCAAGAAAAGAAAGAAGTATGTACTGTGCACATCAGTAGGTCACCGAATGGCACTGGCAGGGGGGCACTGGGGGACACTGGCCCACCCCAGATAATAATTTGCACATAGGACATCCATGGCCATAGGGAAGTGAAGATACCAGATCATAGCCACAGAACAGACTACATAGATAAGAACTGGAATTTAAAATGCAGGCCTGTCTTAGTCACGTCCTGGCTCCTCCAGCTTGTGCTGTGACTCCATTAAGACAGCTCAGGGAAGCACAGCCAGCTTCTTCTACTTCTACGTTCTTGTCAGTTGAAACTTGCATCCCCTTAAGGCAGAGGTCAGCAATAACTTGTTCTGTATTGTGCTGTAGCAGGTCTCAAAGCTAGGCCAGTCGGGCCCACTACAAATTGGGCAGGGGCTTCATGGGTGCTCAGAATATCCACTTACTATAGCTTTTTGACTCCAGCCCCAGTTGGACTTGCATTCAGCAAGTTCTCTGACGGCTTCTTAACCATCCACAGCCTTCAGCACAGTTGTGAGAAAATAGCATGAACTCAGCAAAGACATCCCAACTGACTTTAAATTCCTGGGGAGAATTTTCCTTGGCTTGTTTTTTACCACCTCCCTTGCATTTGCACCCTCCTCCCCTGCCAAGGCCCTTCAGATGCCTACTTCCTGCTGCCTGCAGTGGTCAGCAAATTCTCTTTCCCCCTTGCCACTGATGCCATATGACTCAGCATTTACTCATACAGTCAAGAATCATCGGCTCTTTCCACTGTGTGCAGGCAGCCTCCTTCACTAGACCAGAAGCTGTGTCCTTTGTGAACTATATGGTCAGGCATGCCTCTGCGTGGGAACGTTAACATGACCTACCAACTGCTGTTAGGTGTGAGGGGCCATTTCCCCACAGTGGTGCCCCTTCTCCCCCTCCTATCTGAGGCTGCTTCTCTTCTCCACTGAGGACATTCTCCAAGCAGCAGTCAACTGCAAGAGTTCTTCCCCACCATCTATGCCCACAGAGCTGAGCTGAGCACTCTTTAGTACCCTGAATGCCACTGTGGTCTGCTCCATTATATTTGTAGCCAGAATTTGCCAGCCTTATACTAATCCTATATTGAATATTCTCAAAAAAAGTAGGAAGGGCAGGTTTTCATATCCATAGGAATGCTCTTGATGACATATTCACCTCCAAGCACCTGTCAGCCTAAAGTAACACATTGTCTTTGCTGAATACTAGTTTAAATTTTTAATTTGTTTTATTAGGCTAGAGAAATGGAAATGTAAGGGATATAAAGAAGGCAGGTGGCTTGATAGACAAATAGGTAGATAGATGAGAGATGCATGATAGATACAGATGCAGATGATACAGATAAAGAGATAGATATAAATACCAAGCATTCCAGGTCATTCGCTGGGAGGAAACTACTGACTCCCAGTAAGATGATATTCCTGTTTCGTGGCTTAGCTGACACATGACAGGACTCCAAACACCACCAGCTCAGCTCTGTGAGGAGCTGTTTGCATAATGCTAAGATCTTGCTATGAATGACACAGAGCCCAGGCAGATACCAGCCTTTGAGTCTGTTTCCAAAAGAGGAGTGACAAGCTTTACCATCACACTCATTCCCTGCTCCAAGCTACACATGTGGGGAGCGCGTTCAGCCCCATCTCATGTCCAACGGCCTAAATGGGGCTCACTGGTTGCCAGTCAGGGTCTAGGCAGGAGAAAGAAACACACCAGTCATTTGAGTGCAAGGAGTTCAACAGGCAACCAATGAGCCTGTGAGGTGCACCTCAGTCCCCAGGGATAGGGTGCTCTTCAGGGTTCTGGTATCTTTGGGGTGGGGAGGTAATGAAGTTAGTTTCACAGCATCTGGAAAACTAAGAAAAAAAAACTGGGTTTGGTTGCTGTCCCAGAAAGCACTCCTGGGGAACCACTCACAGGAGCAGGAAGAATGGAAGCCACTGGACACTAATGTGAAGTAGCTCCTCCTCCCCCCGGCTCCTGCCTTGCACTCTTCCCCTAGCGCTCCTCCTGGGCAGAGTTTACAGGGAGCCAGTTTGAGGAGAAAAGTAGTGCATGCAGAATCTGATCCAGGCATCAAAAAGCAGAGTTTAGAAGGAAGAGTTTGGAGCTGAGAGACAATAGCTTAGTAACTGGCACACCTGGGCAGCAGGCAGTTCCCAGACGTGGCACCTCTCCTACAGAAGGATTCCTCAAACTTCCTTGGGATGAGAAAAACCAAGAGTCATCTACCTGTAAGGAATGCCAATGGCGAAACTCAGAGATTCAGAGCTTTGCCAAGTTGAAGAGATAAGCACAGAACTAGAAACAAGAAGTAAAGACTGAAGAATGGAAATCTGGATGCGGACAGAGACAAAGCACAAGGGTATGAGACCTTGGACACAATGGGGTGACTGCTGGATAGACACGTAGCTGATTCAAAGCAGAGGAACAGAATAGAGACCATGACCAAGGCCTCAGACCGTGCCCACTCTGGGCCCCAGTTCCTTCCTCTGTCAAGTGAAGACTTTAGTTTAATGATGAGTTTAGCACTAACATTCTGTAACCCCATCTCTTCGTCCTTCAGTACCTCTCCTAGAAAGTAACTGGCATGTCTATATAGTTCTCTGAAGTTTCAGTTCGTCCTTCCAAGAGGTATAAATACTCATGAAACCCTTCTATGCAGAGAGACAAAGACCAGGAGGGATTTTTCTCCACAGTTTCTGGACGTGACATCAAAAGGTGGAAAGAAAATAAGGAAATAAAGTAGATTCGTTTGCATGACAGTATGGAGGCTCTCAGAGATTTCAGGGCTTCTGAAATAAAACGACTTGATCTTTAAGGTAAGGGAGGCTTCAAGGGGTATGAAAAGAATTTATATTGCTTTATTTAATCATTTTACCGCAAAACCAATAAAGCAATGTCTGTACAATACCTCTAATGTGCTAGTCAGTGGAGGGAGTCAAGGAAGCTTGTGGCACAATTTCTGACCTTAAGGATGTTGTTATGTAGCTCATTTGCTCATTTAGCAAATGTTTGTTGAACACCAGCTCTATTTAGAATTTAGGTTCAGAGGATACAATGGGATGTGGGACAGTGTTCTGTTTTCCTGAAGTTTATGACTAGTAAGAAAGACAAGGGGAATACACTCCAAACAGATAGACCCAAAAAAATTAATAAATAATGGGAAATTCTGATAAGTTATAGTAAGAAAACAAACAGATTTCCAAGCATCATTTCATGGGAGACATGAGATTTGGCTAAGACATGGATGAAGGGTAGGGCTGGAATAATTTGGGAGGAGAGAAGAAGTTATTCCAGTCATGAACAAAAGTATAAAATGAAGCAGAGGGGATGGTGAACAGACATGTTTGCCAAGAATGCCAAGTTGAAGCAGGAGGGAATGGGGAAGGTAAATGCAGGTGATTTTCAATGTCATCCCTACTTGAAGAAAATTAGCTGCTTTTGCTCAGTGCCATCAAAACATGAGTGTTGGGACCACTCATGGCTGCCCCACCAACACTGGTGGCTGACATGTGTCCTAGGAAGTTACAGACCATATTGTCCACACTGGACCATGGGGTAGGCTGAGCAAAGTGCAGAGGTACAAAGGCATCACTGCTGCTGGCCAGTCTGTGAGTGACGTGCAGATATTATGGGTTCTCCTGCCAAGGACCATGAGAAAGACAACTAGTGTGGCTTTGGTATAATCAATGATTAGGTGTCACTTAAGTGAATGGCATTGCCTGGGTTCCCATGGGCTCCCTGATGCTCAGAACAGTTGCTCCCTCCTCAGAGACTGGGCCGTTTCTTACATTGTGTCTCCTCCTCTATGTGTGACTGTCGAAAGTCCAGGAGGTGGGCATCCAGTTTACTTCCCTACACCCTCTCCATCTTCAAATCCTTCTCATCACCTTTTTTGTATGGCCCATGAGCTAAGAATGTTTTGTATGTTTTTACATAGTTGAAAAAAATTTAAAGAAGCATAACATTTTTGTTATTTTGTTTCATGAAAATTATATGAAGTCCAATTTCAGTGGCCATAAAGTTCTGTTGGGACACAGCCATTCATCCATTTACATATTGTCTATGACTGTTTTCACATTATGATATAGTTGAGTACTTGCAACAAAGACCATGTGGCCTACAAAGCCTAATTTATTCACTATCTATCCCTTTACATAAAAAGTTTCTGGACCCCTGTAGTGTCCATCAATAGATGAATGGATAGTTCAACAAAGTTGCAGGATATAAAATCAATGTAGCAAAATCTGTTGCTTTCCCATATATTAACAATGAACTAGCAGAAAGAGAAATCAGGAAAACAATTCCATCAAAAAGAATAACATACCTAGGAATAAGCTTAATCAAGGAGGTGAAAGACCTGTACTCTGAAAACTAAAAGACACTGATGGAAGAAATTAGAGAAGACAAATAAAGGGAAATCTATCCCCTGCTCATGGATAGGAAAAATTAATATTGTCAAAATGGCCATCCTGCGCAAAACAATTTACAGATTCAATGCAATCCTTATCAAAATACCAATGGAATTTTTCAATGAACTAGAACAAATAATCCTAAAATTACTATGAAATCACAAAAGACCCTGAATAGTCAAAGCAATCCTGAGAAAGAAGAACAAAGCTGTACTACAAAGCTACAGTAATCAAAACAGTATGGTACTGGCACAAGAATAAACCCATAGAACAATGGAACACAATAGAGAGCCCATAAATAAACCCATGCTTATATGATCAATTAACATATGATAAAGGAGCCATGAATATACAATGGGGAAAAGACATCTATTTGATAAATGCTGTTGGGAAAACTGGACAGGTACATGCAAGAGAAACTGGATTACTGTATAATTCCATACACAAAAGTAAACTAAAAATGGATTAAAGACCTAAATATAAGACATGAAACCATAAACTCTTACAAGAAAACAGACAAAAATCTTTTCAACATAAGCAAGAGCAATTTTTTTCTAGACACAACTCCTCGGGCAAGGGAAACAAAAGCAAAAATGAGCAAATGGGATTACATCAAGCTAAAAAGCTTCTGTACAGCAAAGGGCACCATCAACAAAACAAAAAGGCAACCTACAGTATGGGAGAATATATTTGTAAATGATTTATCTGATAAGATGTTAACATCCAAAATATATAAAGAACTCATATGACTCAACACCAGAAAAAAAACAAATATAACAAATAACCCAATTTAAAAATGGGCAGAGGACCTGAACAGACATTTTTCCAAAGAAATACAGATAGCCAGTGGGAACATGAAAAGATGCTCCACATCACTAATCATCAGGGAAAGGCAAAGTAAAATCACAAATGAGATTTCACCTCACTTGAGTTAGAATGGCCACCATCCAAAAGACAAGAAGTAACAAGTGCTGGTGAGGATGTGGAGAAAAGGGAACACTCCTCTGCTGTTGGTGGGAATGTAAATTGGTGCAGCCAATATGGAAAGCAATATGAAGGTTGCTCAAAAAAACTAAAAATAGAAATACCATACAACCCAATAACTCTACTTCTAAAAATTTACCCCAAAAAACGAAATCCCTGATTCAAAAAGATATGTGCACTCCTATGTTTACTGCAGCATTATTCACAATAGCCAAGATATGGAAGCAACCAAAATGTCCATTATAGATAAATAAAGATGTGGTACAAATATACAATGGAATATTATTTGGCCATAAAAAAAAGAAAGAAATCCTGCCATTTGTGACAACATAGGTGAACCTAAAGGGTTTTATGCTAAGTGAAATAAGCCAGGTAGAGAAAGATAAATACCATATGATTTCACTTGTATGTGGAATCTAAAAATGAAATAAGATGAAGTGAACAAAACAGCAGTAGATTCATAGTCACTGAGAAGTCACTAATGGTTACCATAGGGGAGAGGTTGAGGAGGATATGTGGGGTGGGGGAGGAGGATTAAGAGACACAAAGTCTCAGTCATAATATAAGTCAGTCACAAGGATGTAAGTGCAGCATGGAAAGTATAGTCAATGGTTCTGTAACATCTTTCTATGTTGACAGATAGTAACTGCACTTGTCGGGGTGAGGATTTAATAATGTGTGTAACTGTTGAATCACTGTGTTGTATACTTAAAACCAATATACATTGCATATCAACTACACTTCAATTTTAAAAATACACTTAAAATAAGTAAACAGTAAATAAAAATAAATAAAGCAATGGACAGCCCTCCTGAAGAAGAGAAAGTCACCAGGAAGTGTAAAAAGAAAGTACATCAATTGATATTCAAAGTATTTTTTTCATGCATGGAGAAAGCATTGAGAAACATATTAAGGAATTTGAATTTGATTTTATCCTCCATATACAGAGTTTTGAGCTTTGAGTGTCATGGCAAAATGGTACTTTAAATATGCTAATTTGGGTTTTTGCACAATTTTTTATATGGTATCAGAAGGAGGAAAAAAATATTAAGCCATCTATTAGATTTAGAAACATACAAGCAAGATAATAATAAATAATAAAAATAAATATACAGATTAGTGATTACTAGTAGGAAGAGAGAAAAATTGACTGGGAAGGAGCACAAGGGCACATTCTGTGTGTTGGAAGTACTCTAAATCTTGATCTGAATGGTGATTAAATTGATGTACTTGTGGATTAAAGACGGCCACAAATTCCTTGCTCTTCCTCGCACTGAAAGACTGGCCGATGACTTGCTCATACAATAGAGTTTTATGGAATTGACATTCTGGGGCTTTTGAGATCTTGCAGCTTCCACCTCATTCTCTTGGGACGCTCATCATGGAGTACACCAATACCAAGAGAATTCTGACTACTCTGAGAACTGCCCTGCTGTGAGGAAACCCATGCTAGCCATATGGGGAACTCAAAAGGGGAGAAAGATACATAACAGCCTCTGGGTGTTCTGCCATCCCAACCCAAGCACAAGATATGTAAGCAAAAAAGCCTTCAGATGACGCCAGCCCTAACCACTACCCAGTGGTAACTGAGGGAGAGAGAACCACTTAGCTTCATCTAGTCAACCCGCAGAGATAACCAGGTAACTAGAACAAATATATACTTACGTATATTAGACACTTTATAAATGTTATGTTATGCCTTAATTCAAAATAAGTAGATAAATACAGATAACAAATTTAGGTACAGAGATATTTATACCCTAATGTTCTTCAGTTTGTTGTACCCAGGAACCAGCTGAATTATTGGCAATAGGTATAGATTTTTCTATCAGGAACAAGATAAATGAACAGGTATTGAATACTTTGTGTATATGTTAGCTATGATAGTATTACTACTTTCTTTCGACAAATGAGGAAACTGAGGCAAACCTAAGTTAAGGGATTTGCCTAGGTCATATATCTGGGAAGTGAGAGGATTCAAATTTGAACCTAAGTTGATTGACTCAAAAGTCCTTGCTCTTTTTATGGTATTACGTGGCCACCTGGGAATTTGTTTAAGGACAGAGCAAGTTCTTACAATCTCAAATGATTCTTATTTATAATCAAGCCAATGACCAGTATAAACCAGTATGAGCGCAGAGATACAATCCCATTTATGGGACAGTTTGAAATCAAGAAATTACAAAAAGAAAATGACTTTATTCCTTCACATTTGTACATAAGCACTGGCTCTCCATTCTACAACCACTGTCAATATGTCAGGCCAATTCCGTTGTTTTCTGGTCTTCTTCAGACACGAAAAGTCTAGCTGAGTCTTTTTAAAACTTCCATCTCATATCCAATTCAAAGTTTCTCGCCTTCCCCCATTTCAGTCCTCCCAGACAGCATGATCTACTATTTCTCTCTTCCTCTACATCTTCCCCATGCATCTTGAGATCGTCTATGGTTCAGGTAAGATTGGAGGTGGAACGAATGGAGAATTGTGGAAAAGGAGCAAAGGTCTTTATACTGAGCTCTCGCCCTTACTTGGCTGATACTGACTAGCCTGTGATATTGTCGTGGAGCAGGAGCCCATTGCTGGCTTTCTCATAGAGCCCAGGTGTGGTTTCTTCAGAAGTCCCTCTTCGGTCTCCATAGTGCACCGCTCCCTGAGGTTAGTGATGCACTCTCTGCAAAATGTCTTGCAATTCCTCCTCAGCTCATTTCCCTGTCCCTGGTTATCCTGCCCTGATGTTGCTGAGGCATGGCCCATCCCACCTGGTTTAGAGACACCCATGGTCCCTACAGCAGCCTTGGGCTGGTGTCTTCCCATGCTGAGGCCGCCCATCTTGGTTTCTACTTGTCTACTGGTTCTCTGAACAGTTCCACCTCCCTCTGGGGGCCTCAGGGACTCTTGAGGACATTCCAGACACCTTGCTGGGGAGCAAGGACCACAAGGACCTGTCCTCAGACTCACCATCCAAGACACCATCCTTCACCACTTCAAGTGAAAACAACCTCAGCTGTGATGAGTGGTTCTAGCACCAAGATGGATGGTGGTTGGTGGACAGAGGGAGGGGGAAGAGGACTTCTCTAAGGCCTTGAAATTTTGTCAGGCTGTATCTAGAGAAGCAAGGAGAAAATATCCTTATTCAAGACCTCCACAAACCTCTGATTGTTTCCTCCTCGCCAATCCCTTCCCACTAGCATTTCAACTCCTAGAGGGGCCTTGAGGCATTTTTTTATGTAAATGAATATTTGACTTTCTCTCCCTCTTCCCTCTTTCTGTTTCTTGGCAGGATTGCTTTCTGCTTCTCTTTCCTATCTGGCTGGAACATCCCTCACATCCTTTCCTCCTTCCCTTCTCTGGCCTTATGGTCTGTTGTTAAGGGTGTAAAAGTTAAAAAGTACAAAACCACATTGACTAAGAAAGCATTTCAAAAAAAACATTATCCCATGATACATGATAATTGTATCTAAGTCTAGCTTTCTACAGCTCTGCCATTAGAAAGAATTAGGAATTATAGAAGGCACAGTTTGTAGACAGAGGGAATAAGGCAGGACTAGGGGGACTAGGAGAGATCTGAGGTCAGGGTCCAGAATAGGTACCTGAGGAGTGAGACAGGTCAGAAGACATAGCTAAATGCTAGTCTTCAGGGTAAGTTCGAGGTAGCAAGAATCTTCACTGTGAGGCACATATAGGGCCTACAAGTGAATTATCCAAGTCCCCAAAAGCCAGGTCGGTGGAGAAGGTTAAAGCAGGAACTTACTCTGGAATGCAGAGAAACTACCTCTAGAACAGTGTCCCTGTAATGCCCATTTGACATTGAATGTATGTCTTTCTCTTTGCTCTCAATCAGCCTCCTGCATGCCCTTATTTATCCACGACAATCCTAGAGTCTAGACAGCCAGGAGGATGGAGGTGATGTGAAATACTGCTTTCCATGAGGGAGCAAAAGAAAGATTAAGACACTTTAATACCAGGGGCTGCCTGGGATCTGCATCAGCCCCACGCTGCCGCTGAGCCCCTTGTCCGCCCTCCTGTGCTTTGCTTCCCATCTGCCATGGTTCATTCCAGGGTTTCTCCTCCTGTACTCAGGCCTTGGCTTGACTCAGACAACTACCCAGGGCTGGAACCTCACCTCCAATCCAAGTCTCCTGTACTAGAGGACATGTTAAAATATTAGGTGCTGAATCCAGAGTCGTCAAAATAAGAAAAAAGAAAAAGAAAAAAACTTGAATCGTGACTGGCAAACTCCACTGAAGGATGTAGGAGAAATACATTGCACATTTTAAGAAGATTTACATTCAAAAAATATATTTTTATTTCAGACTTCAGTTATCGGATGCAGTTGTGTGGCATCATTACACTTTCCATGGCGACCTGAAATAAAGGATGTGTCTCTGTAGTTGGAAAATAAATGAACACAGGTGCCAAGTATTTAAAAAAATCAAAAAGTTGTTGGCTTTGCCCACATAGAGAACATATATTTTCTCTAAGCATTTCTGCTGAGTTTATCCCAAGTCCAATGAATGACTAATTTGCAACTAAAAAATGTAAAAGCTTTTAGTCAAAAAGACCTCTCAATATAAAAATCACATTCTATCAGGGATATTAATATACCTCCCCTGGGACCCTCCAAAATCTTTAGTGGCATCCTCTGATGGCTGTCAAATACTTATTAACTAGAGATTTTTTTAAGGGCTATTCTGTCCTATTACTTTGAGGAGAAGATTAGGTTTTGCATGATTCTCGTGCTTGTTTCCCTGAGTGGAGATTAGGAACTGTATTGGGAATACTGATTTATCAAATGGATTTGTTTCGCAAGGTGAAAATAATCCCATAATGTCACTGTGTAAATATGGATGAGCAATTGACCATGTAATAAACCATCCATCCTTTTTGCTGCATCTTGGTTGTTATTCAGTATGTCTTCCAGTAAATCCTCATTACAATTCATGTGTTGGGCAAGGAAGTCTCAGGATATTCCTTTCCCTCTTCCTTCAAAATCTGAAAGTCATTTCAAGAAATGACTGTAGTGACAGAGGGTATCTCCATATCCCAGGGGCCATCCCCAGTGGCATTTTCTGTCCGTGTGGTCGCCCTCTTCACTTCCAGAATTCATGAATTCTGATTTTACTCCATTTGATGAGATTTGGCCAGTGGGAATTCCTTCAGGCTGACACCCATGGCCTTTTTGTGTCTCCACTTTTTGAGAACTTTCTTATTCTCTTGCACAATCAGACACTACGAGCTCCTCTCACACTTCTCTTGCCCCAGACCCATCCCCCAAGGTCTAGCTGTATCAATATTACAACCTCGAACTTCCCTTCTTCTGAATAGAAACTCATCTCTTCCCCAAGCCCCATTCTGGCCCTGATATGTTCCCTTCCAAAAAGGCAGTTTTAACTCAGTCAACTGCAGACCCGACACCTTTAGTTTTATCAGAATCTGG
Source organism: Smutsia gigantea (assembly GCA_032199065.1). Taxonomy (NCBI): domain Eukaryota; kingdom Metazoa; phylum Chordata; class Mammalia; order Pholidota; family Manidae; genus Smutsia; species Smutsia gigantea. Next base: position 27,623 of record JAVSCE010001817.1, on the reverse strand, counting down.
CTGCTTGCTAGCTGTATGACCTTGGACAAGTGCCTTTAATGCCCCCCATCTGAGTTTAACTCCTTCATCTGAGAAACGGGGGTAAGAATGACTCTATGGTGTTGCCGAAGGGAACAGAGATGACATTTCTGAAGCAGGGACATGTGGTCTTCACCTTAAAAGGGCTTCTGACAATTTCACACACGCTCCCAACAAGGAACGCCTTGAACACAAACTACAGAGCTGTGCTTGGCTATCGACATAAATGAGTTTCTCTACTCCTCAACTCAGCCATTTACAAATATGCTACTTTCTTAACCTTTTAACGACAATTCGCTATACAAGACATTTGCTTATACAGAGCGCAGGAGTCAGACGACTCTGAGAGATGTGTCCGGCACGGCACACAGGTCAGGGATGCCATTTGCTGTCTGATGCTATAGTAGGATAAGCTAAACCCTTGGCAAGATCCAGTTTCCCTGCTCAAGAATACTGGCGTATTTACCAACCCAAACACTCCCAACTTTTTAGCCTAATTAAAGATAACATGTAACAAGTTTCATTTTAAAGGCTGCAATCAGAAAAACCAACACCTACTCTGAGTGACATGCTGAACCAGATGCTTCCTAACCTTATATCACTCATCTTTGTTCCTTGGAATATATGAAGTACATGTTTTCTCTGGAAAATGAAACCGGGCTTAACCTTGGAGAAGAACTTACCCCAAACCACCTGTACTGTAAGCGGCAAAACCAAGATTTAAATTGTCTTTGACTCTGATGCCCATGAAGTTTTCAGATTTTTAAAAACCTCTTTACCTATAATTTGTATATTATTTAAATGTTTCCTTTAGACGACTCTTTAAAATAAACTAAATCTAAGCTATAGCTTGGTTCCTTTCTCACCAATTTTTAGCTTTTCTCCCTTTATTTAAAACATAACCTGAACCATAACCACTGACTAGAACATTCATTTTTAAATGAGCTGCTTCTACCTTAGCTGGGATTCAAAAGGTGTTTTTCTCATCTTTGGGTTATTTTGACATCAAAATGTCTCCAGGTACTTCTGAGCAGCTGGATGAAGGGGCCCATCTTAGTGTCTCGTGGACACAGAAAGAATTGCCGGAGGGAAACAGATGTATAACGTTGAGTTTTCTCTTCCTGGTTCTGATTTGTTGGTTTGTTTTAGCCCATCACACACTGTGGAGAAAGGGACATTGTAGCTGTATGAGGCATCTGTGGGTTGAGATCATAGACTACATATGTGGCCTGTCTGAGCCCACACGGTTCTTCAAACCCATGCAGTTTCCATATCACTGCTGGAAGAAAGCACTTCTTAGTCCAGAAAAATTCCAGACCTGTCTTGCTTTCTATCAACCATTCAACTCTCTGCTCACTGTTCTGGTTCCTGCCACCTGAGAATTGGTTGGGCCCCCTTAGTTTTAGGGATGTGCTGGGCCTCCCCTTCCTGATTTATCAGCCCACTAAACCTTCCTGCTTCACTGTTTCCTGATGTGAGCATCCCTAAAGCTTCACGTGAGAGGGAGACACGACCTGGATCCTGATCCTGAGGGAACCCAGGGGGCCTTCTAGGGCCTGTGGTGGATTTTGGCCATGGCCAGGTCATGACCAGCAAGGGCTTTCTGCAAAGACAGCACAGGATGAAGGAGACCCAGTGCAGGCTGGGAAAGTGGGATGTCACCACTCTTGTCATTCAAGAAAGAGTAATCCCAACAAGAAAGCCTGAAGAGCTGAGGACAAAGAGGTTTGGTGTCCGCTAGAGATGCCGGGCAGAGCAAAGGGCTCAGGTATTGGTGAAAGCCAGCATCAAAGACACAGCTCTCGGGATGTCAGAGATAAATGAATGGTTCAGCATGGGCCGTGGGCCCTCAACTCTGGTAGGGTCCTTCCAGCATCCTTTACTGGATGGCAGTAGACTTCTACAGGTGACGACACCTGGCTGGGCACACCTGTCTTCTTTTTAATCATGGGAAGGTAAATTCTACCTCACTCTTTAGCTAGATGTTTATCTAGACGTCACTTGCTTAACTCGGTTTCTAAACATTATTTAACAAGCATACTGCTGATAATTTGCTGTAGCTGTTTAACAGCCTGTTCCATTTATAAGTTGTTTCACTCAAAATGTTCTTCAGAAACCCTCTCCTCAAGCATGTGACATCCTCAATATATGTGGCAAATGTGCATCCACCATCTGCTGGGCATCTCTGATTCTAAATCCTTTATCCCATAAGCACTGTCTTAGTCAGTTTGTGTTGCTGTAACAAATAGGCCAGGTGGCTTAAACAACAATATTCATTTCTCGCCTTTCTGGAGACGGAGAAGTCCAAGATCAAGGAGCCAGCATATTTGGTGTCTGATAAGGAGCCTCTTCCCGTTTTTCAGATGGCTGTCTTCTTGCTGTGTCTTCGCATGGCAGATAGAGAGAGCATCTCTCCTGTGTCTTCTTATAAGGGTGCTAATCCCACTCACAGGGGCTCCACTCTCAAGACCAAGCCCTCCCCAAAGGCCCACCTCTTAATACCATCACACTGGGGGTTAGGGCTGAACTGGGGGGAGACACAAATATTCAGTCCACAGCCAGCATATGCCCACTCATCTGTACACACACCGATCAGACCATCAGGCCCCATTTGGTGATTCAGAAAATTACTAGTACAAGGGCAATATAAGTTGATGTAAAATGCAAGGAAATATTTTTCAAATAAATCCAGAAATTTAATTTTAATTCCATTTTTAAAACATTACTTTTGTTTGTTTTCTCACAAAGAATTCTAAATACTCCAAGATTCTCTTCCATGCAATATTAAAGAGGCTCGCGCTGATGAGTCAGGGGTTCACACAGAAGCTGGTTGTCCTCAGTCCCCTCACCTGCAGAGTGCCCTGTACTCCTTCCCTGTGGCAATTAAGGAACCCTGAATTTTAGGCCTCTGCAGGACAGTGGGGACAAGCTTTCCTTTATGGACATGCAAATGTTGTCTAACCAGGGCAGTGTGTTAGGAAGAACTTACTTGGCACCAGGCAGAGTCAGGGCCAAACCCTGCACCTCTTCTTACCATGAGTCTCCTCCAGTTTCCTAATCTTTAAAATGGGAATATTTGCTTTATGAGGCATGTCTTCATATTAGAAGTGATATAGATGAAGCTAAGATTACTATCATCTAATGAAGGACAAATATCTCTTAAGAAAGCTCCCCTCTTTCATACTGATGTACTCAAAATGCCATTGTATCCATATATGCAAAGCATCCAAACAGAGAACATTATTCCCCAAAACAGTTTGCTCATCCCCAATATTCTAACGAAGAACCCAGGTCGAGGAAAGGAGCCTCCTTTAATTTTGCCCTTTGACCTTTCAAATCACCAATGCTGGCCCATCTCCAGATTCCCCTTTACCCCTAAAATTTCTCCCTCAGGTGTACCGGGGCTAGCATGAAAAAAAGTGCAGTAAAATAATTCTTTCAGTCAAGTTCAGAGAGAAGTCTTCCCAGAAGACAGAACCCTGGCTTTGAGTCACACAAAGTATGTGCTTTGTCAATAACACCAGGAGCTAAGGCATGAATGAATTTTATTTCGTTGGACAAGCAGTTTGGAATACAGAGAAGGCCAGGCAAGCCGCTAAACTCTAAAATAAATGTTGAGCGCTATCTAGAAGGGAAGACTGCAATTGATTCCAATCTTTTCTGACAGAAAATCAGTTCTTTTAAAACTCCCAGGGCAGCAAGCAGTAACAAAAAGGTCCTTTTTCTAATAAAAGTTGTAAAGGGCTACAAAATAAAACAGTGTCACCAGAAGCTGTGGGCCACAGTTCACGTGCACGTGATTTCCCAAGGAGCCTCCCTTCTCTGTCCCTCTTGTCTCAAAAAAAGGGGGGAAACAAAGCAAGTTTACTGTGATTAGTAATTTCATAAAATGGTGTTTTCTAATGTACATAGTGTCTTTCCATATTTCCAAGTTTTGATACCAAGTAAGGCCAAGTTGAACTGAGAGGCTAATGTCCCAGCCATGACTGCTGCAGTTTCTTAAGATGTGAAGGGATTTTATTTTCCTCAAACAGCTTAACACATGCCAAGATCTCTGTATACCCAACACTTGTTGGACTTGCAGGCATTACCCTAGCATAGTGGTTCTCAGACTTGGGCCTGAGACTATGTGGAGATCTTGGTAAGTCACAGATCGCTGGGCCTCACCCCCAGAGTATCTCATTCTGTGAGTCTGGGTGGGGCCTGAGAAGCTGCATTCCTTACAAGTTCCTAGCCGATGCTGAGACTGCTAGTTCCCTTTGTACAGAAGCACTGTGCCAGCATTAGGAATTACAGACTAATTTCACTGAAAAGGATAATAATTTACCAGCAGAAATAATAACATAAAAGGCAGGAGAATGTTCACTGTCAGCTTCTATACTGAATGGCCATCTGTCTTCTATAGGTGAGAGTTAGCACTCTCATCGAATGCCTTACAATTCCAGTTACGGGTTTTCTAGCAGCCTCTCGGGCTGGCCCCTGTCTTCAGTGCCCTGGAGCCGCATGGGTGGCACTACCAGCCAGCTCTAACCATGCCTCAACTCCCACTACTTGCCATGCTCTTGCCAGACCGATAGGTTCAATGTGTCACCTGCAAGTGCCTAACCTCCTCAAGCCTGAATTACCTGAGAAGGTGGGAATAGGGGAAGAGCTGCCCTGCCTGGCAACCAGGCTATAAAGGGAAACTAAAGCTTGAAACAGAAACCACACTTTTTTGCAACAGATCACCCTGTGACGCACAGAGCACATAAACCTGTACCAAACCCACACCAGGACGTTCATCACAAACAATCCCAGTGTAAAGTCTTTGAACACTGCTCATTCAGGCCTGTATGCTCCAGAACAGGGCTGCCGACGAATCCATCCAACCGCAGTTCCATGCGGACGCCCGTTCACAAGACGAGGCAGCTGGCTACCCCTTCTCTCCCATCCCCCTTGGAGAAGCCACACAGTTCCCCACAGTATGCTGGCTTCCTTGCCGTGGCAAGTGATAAATCTAGCTTTGTTCACTGCAGAGACATTGCCGGTGGTCTTTGGCTGTTGGCCAACGACCGTAGGTAGGGTTATATTTGCACAAATTAAAATAAATCAGAGAGGCCTGATTGCCACAATGGAATGGTAATATGATTGATTTAGAGCTAATTGGCACAGTCAGGTATAGATTTAAGTTTCATTAGTGACAAAGGTATGGGATGTACAGAAATGGGCACACCATTTGTTCCCAGATGGAGGTACACATGCCAGGCCCCAGCTTTTCCCTGGGAGTCTAGACCTGTAGATCATACCACTTGCTTGGAAGTGGGAAGAACTTCCTGTGCCTTTTGTACAGGACTGATGCCCTCCTGGACTCCTTCCCACCTGATCACCTAATGGCAACAGCAGTGCATGTGTTGGCTTGCTGTCCACCACATGCAGGTGACTGATACCCAACCACACCCCATTCCTGAGTAATTCATGTGAGGATAAGTGAAGCAGAAGCCAGCTTCCCAGGCATAGCGTCCTGCATTCCCCAGCCTCAGACCTATCTGAGAGATCTATTCCTATAATATGCAAATCCTTAGCACAATGCCTGCTGGATGGTAGGAACCCAATAAATGTTCATTGTCCCTTCTTTATATGCCTCCCCATCCTAAAATCCTACCATCCTTTAAGAGCCACTCAAGGCACTTCATAAAATGAAACCCCCACCCCCACCAAAAAAAAACTCACAGGAATTTCTCCCTTCTTGAAAGGCCTACCACACACTGAGTGGACGGCTCCATACCCCATCTCACTCTGTGGGGACTGGACATCCCCATGACTGCTAACCCTTTACTCGAGACCCTGGATCACCCATATCTGCATCTCACATTGCACTAGCATGGACCTTGCATCTCATAGGGAATAGTGATTTGAGGAAGGCCACCATTGTTAATTTTGGAACCAAATGTAATCATTTGGGTTATATATTCAGTTGGCTAGAAGCAGTATATCTACTTTTATTCTAAATAGCATCCAGGAAAATCAACAAGAGCAGATTTTATAAAATCAAAAATTGGGTTGGTGTTCCCCTCTTCCTGTCAATGGGCTCCTCAAACACTCACAATTGCATGAACTTTTCATAACTTTTATTATTTTAAGTAAAAATAAACGAGTTGGTTCCTCAAGCCTTGAAAATAAATTAACCAAATGCTTAAATCCACCTGCCCTAATAAATCTCTTTTGTCTAAGGCATGAAATTCATAGTGGAGATAATTGCTGATAACCCTAAGCGATTCACTTTTGTACCATGTCTGGGAGGTGGTAGTAGGTGATGTTTCAATCTTTGCAAGCCCGATATTAAGATCACAAAATGGTTTTTATTTTTTAAGTGTTTTTGTATGTCAAGCCATGGGTCAAATGCCATATCCTGGCACTTTGAAGAAAATGTAAATCATGGCATTAATTATTGTGACAAGATGCAGATATTAATTTCCAGAAACATTTTATGGCTTTAGCTTCACAGATCTGGAGCTATGTTATAGAAGAATGAGCTCAATATTTGGTGTCAGCTAGTGAAAGCATGGGCAAGTGACTTATTTCTCTGTCCCACTAAGAGGGGAAAATAATAGGTGCCTTGCATGGTTCTTATAGGCACTAAATACCCTGAGAGTGCTTAGTCAATTGTAGTGCTTCATGAATGTGAGTTACTATTCAGTCTGTTCATGGAGACACCACATGTCAGAGCAGGAAAGGTGTTCATAGACCAGCTCATCCATAACTTGGCAGTTACCCTAGAGGAAATTGAGCCCACAGTGTCAGTTACTTGTTAGAGGGTACAAGGGACAGAAGACCACACCTCTCCCCAATCTAGAAATGAGCACAAGCTACTTACTAGAAGCCAAATATTCATACTTTACTAACATTCCTAATCCAGGAACACTATTTGTGCCCCCCTCCAAAAAGATATGTTGAAGTCCCTAAATCCCAGTACTTTAGAATGTGACGTTATTTGGAGATAGTGTCTCTGCAGAGGTAATCAAGTTAAGATGAGTCATTAGGATGAGCTTTAATCTGCAATGACTGGTGCTCTTATGAAAAGGAGAAATCAGGACACAGAGACAGACACACGCAGAGAGAACACCATGTGAATATGAAGGCAGAGACCAATGTGAAGCTCTGCAAACCAAGGAATGCCAGAGATTGCCAGCAAACTACCAGAAGCCAGGAGGAGGCACAGAACAGACTGTCCCTCACAACCTTCTGAAGGAACAAACCCTGGGGACACGTTGATCTCAGACTTCCAGCCTCCAAAACTATGAGTACACATTTCTGCTGTCTAAGTCACCCAGTTTGTGGTACTTTGTTACAGCAACACTTGCAAACTAATCTAAACACCATTTCTTTAATTCACCAACTTGAGAGCAATGTCAGTTGCATTTGGAATTAAAGGAAGTTCATCTCCAAAGCAATCCTGATACCTTTCTTCCATGTTATCTTCACAAGACCCCTATGAGATAAACAGGTATTAACAGTCTGGTCTCATGGATATTTTTCATAGTATTCATTTATATGCTGCTACATACAGAAAATATTAGAGATGACAAAAATTTCTCAATACAAATAAAACACCCAAAAACTGTTAAATTAAATAATAAATAAAAACCTACCTGGACAAAAGAAATGGGACAGGATTTAAACGAATCATGAGGACATAACATAGTCTGAGAAAAATTAAAAGAACTGCTCACAGGCCACAGATTTGAGTTTCCCAGAAATTAAGGCCAAAAGGAAAGTACAGTGTGTTAACATTATAACTATAGCTCAAAGAAATATTTTAGCACTTTGGGGATTGTCTTATCTACTTCTCACAAAGATCACTGGGCTACATGTTACCAGCCCCATTTTGCAGATAAGGAAACTGAGAACTAGATTATATAATTTGCCCCAGATCATAGAACTAGAAAATGGTGACTCCTAGATTTTCTCAGGCTAATTCCAGAGTAATTGCAGAGCACAGGATTCTCCCAACTCAGTCCTAAGACAAATCCATCATGGAAGGAACATGGAACAGCATCAAGAATAAAGTCAATCACAGTTTTGCTCAAAATGCCCAGATATTTTGTCTTAGTTTATCCACAGCAAACATTAACCCTTGCGCTTAGCACATGGTAGGTATTCAATATAATGTGTCACATATAAAAGACAGAATGATCACTGGTGTGCTAGACACTGGCCTTCAAGAGGTAAATGAGCAAATCATCTTTCTGGAGAGAGTAAGAAAGACAGGCATGAAGGAAGTGATTTGGCTACAGTGGGCTATGTGCCCCCATTAGCAACATGGGTGCAAGAACAGTGGTGTCATGAAGGAAAGGATGATCCACACAAACCATCAAAGAAGCTGTGATGGAGAAGATGAGTAGATAGATGTTCAGCTGTGAGCTTTCAAGCATTGGCAGAATTCGGTTTCCCTGCTGATTAGCTTCCTACTGCTTTTGTAAATAATGATCATCAATTTAGTGGCTTAATACAAAATAGATTTATTATCTTATCATTGTTGGGGGTAGAAATCTGACATGGGTCTCACTGGGCTAAAATTGAAGTGTCCTCAGGGTTGCACTCCTTGTAGAGGCTTAGGGGAGAATCCTTTCCCTTGCCTTTTCCAGCTCCTAGAAGCTGTCTGTACTCCTTGGCTTGTGGCCCCTTCCTCCATCTTCAAAGAGCAACGGAGGGCCAAGTCCTTCTCAGAGTTTCACCTCTTTGGTTCTCACATTTGCTTCCCTTTTCCACATTTAAGGACCCTTGCTATTACCTTTGTCCCACCCCAATAATCCAAGATAATTTCTGTATCGCAGAGGCACCTGATGGCCACCCTTAACTCCATCTGCAACCTTTGCCATGCAATCTAACACACTCATGGGGTCTAGGGATCAGGATGTTAACACCCTCAGGGAACCATTGTTCTGCCTGCCATACCTGCTATCTCAGGAAAGGAATGCTAATCTCTTTGAGCACTGTTCCAGAGAACTCCCTGTTCCAAGGAAATCAAGCCATTTTTTGCCTTTCTTGGGGCACAGGCTTTGCCTCTGTAGTTGTCAGTTTGACCAATTGCAAGGTCTTAAAGGAATTGGCATGGCAGCATGCTTTTGGGAAGAAGGTCCTTTTAAGCCAGCTCTTTTTACGTATTACAAACCAGGGACACAATAAGCCGTCAGTGGCATAACTCAGTTTTGTTGAACAAAGTGTTCAAAGGCATCCCAAACATCAGCTTCTACAACTGCAGAGATAACTCCAAAGACAGGCAGTTTATGGGATCTAAATTTTGATTTGCTTGCCAACGTTAATGTTCTCCAGCTAAAGTAGAAGACTGGACAAAATGACCTCCAAAGGCTCTTGCTTGTCAGCAGACAGCTTCATATCTAACTCAAAAGGCTGCATTTTACCCATTGAGTGATTTTCTTTTTAACGTGCTGTAAATCTACTTTAACAATCTCAGTGACTTCTGGGAGAAAACCCTGTAATTTAATAATTACCAGAAAACTTATCAGTGGTATTAGACATTTCTTCTCCTCTAGGGTTGATGCTGATGAGCTGGGAGATGGACTTAGCAAGCAGATGTGCCCAGCGCAGGCATGTCAGATTGACAAAAAGAAGCGCTGGCATTCTTTAAATGCAGTACTTCGTCCTACATACTCAAAGTTAAGGCCAAGTTTATATGCAGGGAGATCATTTGATGAACTAAAAAGAGAGTAGATGAGAAGAATGGAAATAAATTACTGTGACCTCTAATTACCTTGGATTCAGCTTTAATTAAAATTAAAATCAGAAGCCATGAGATTTTTTTTTTTTGGTAAACATTTTAAATCAAGTTTAATAAGCTTTGGATGTGAGCACTTATGAGAAATGAAAGCAATGAATTAATAACTCATATAGATACATGAGAGGGGTTGGGTGTGTACTTACATAACAGTCACCGTAAAGCTTAACGTAAACCTCTACTTATTCTCTATCTTGTCACCATAAAGGTGAGTGAGTGTTTCAATCTGTTGCTTAAAAGGAGTAAAGTTTTCCTCTAATACTAAAATGTTGGTTTTACTATTTTCAGAGGCTTTTGGTTTATGGCCTTTATCAGACTGTGAATGTTTTTTAATAGGAGACTCCATGGTTGAGATAATTGTTTGTTCTCTCAAAGTTGTAAACTGTGTTTACCATTAGGGGTCAATCCACTCACCAACCTGTGATCATTCATTTGCCAACCATGACCTCACTGAAATAGTTCTAATTAATTCCACTGGTAAAAACAATGGTGCAGATCCTCTAAAAATTAGAGAAAAAACAAAGGTCATCCTCCCTATAAATAATTATTTCCCACATAAAATTAAGTGATGGGAAAGATAGCAGCATGAGCAGGGCAGTGGGAATCTCCTCCCAAAACCATATATATTTCTGAAAATACAACAAATATAACTATTCCTAAAAGAGAGACCAGAAGATACAGTACAACAGCCAAGCTACATCTACATCTGTGAGAACTCAGCACCTCACGAAGTGGGTAAGATACAAAGCTGAGACCCAGCGGGACCCCGAGCACTCCCCCACCCTAGCGCACTGGCGGGAGGAAAAGAATCAGAGTGGGGAGGGAGTGGAAGCACAGGACTGCTAAGTAACCAGCCCTGGTGATCTTTACTGGGAGCACAGACACACATCGCATGGTGTACTGGATATTAGAGAAATGGAAGGGCAGGATCCGAGATGGAGACTGCGAGCAGGTCCCCATAGCCGGCACCCCTGGGACAAAAGAAAAGTGGACACTTTTTAAAAGTCTTAAAGGGACAAGGGCCCAACAGCTGAAAAAAATCGCCCCAGGACACTCAGCGCAGCAGGCTTGGATCTTGAGGAATTTCGGGCCCCCTAACCACATGCCAGATGAAACAGCCCTGAAGCACCTCACGGCAATAAGCAGCCTGCCATTCATTCCCCCTGGCCGGTGCTGCAAACGAACCCGCCACAGCTGCAGAGCAGCCAGAGAGCGGCCCTGCACACAGCAACCACACAGAATCTCCTACCGGCTGGTGCACAGCTAACCAGAACGGGCTGCAGAAGCCAGAGCAAGGTCTGGAAGGTGTGAAGAGCCCATCCCTGTGGCGGAATGCACCTGGAGTGGCTGCCATGCCCCCACAGTGCTCTAGGCTAGCCTGAGGGTGACCCTGCCAATGGCAGCTCAGGGCATTATCCCAGAGACTGCCTCATAGTGTGCAGGTAACCAACACGGGCTGCAGAAGCCAGAGCAAGGTACGGAAGGCATGAAGGGACACATCCTTGCTGCAGAGTGCTCTAGGCTAGCCTGAGGGCGGCCCGGCCCACAGCAGCTCAGGGGATTATCCCAGAGACTGCCTCCCGGTGTGCAGGTAACCGGCATAGGCTGCAGAGAAGGGCAAGGAGAACAACAAGCGGGAAGGGACCTTGTTCTCCCAGCTGACACACGTGTCACCTGCCTGTGACCACTTCGATTGCCATGAAAAGACAGAAGAATCTGGTCCAGTCAAAAATTACTCAGACAACTCCAGAGAGAGGGCCTGGTGGGATACATTTAAACAATCTTCCGGAAAAACAATTCAAAATAAAAGTCATAACCATGCTGATGGACCTACAGAGAAATATGCAAGAGCTAAGGGATGAAGTCAGGAGGGAGATTACAGAAATGAAACAATCAATTGTCGGGTTGAAGAGCAGACTGGATGAGGTGCAAGAGACTGTTAATGGAACAGAAATCAGAGAACAGGAGTACAGAGAAGCTGAGGCAGAGAGAGAAAAAAGGATCTCTAGGAATGAAAGAATATTAAGAGAGCTGTGCGACCAATCCAAATGGAACAATATTCGCATTATAGGAGTACCAGAAGAAGAAGGGAGAGAAAAAGGGATAGAAAGTGTCTTTGAAGAAATAATTGATGAAAACTTCCCCAAGCTGGGAAAGGAAATAGTTTCTCAGACCATGGAAGCCAACAGATCTCCCAACACAAGGGACCCAAGGAAGACAACAAAGAGACATATAAAAATAAAAATGGCAAAGATCAAAGACAAGGACAGAGTATTAAAGGCAGCCAGAGAGAGAAAAAAGATCACCTAAAAAGGAAAACCCATCAGGCTATCATCAGACTTCTCAACAGAAACCTTACAGGCCAGAAGAGAATGGCATGATATATTTAACGCAGTGAAACAGAAGAGCCTTGAACCAAGAATACTGTATCCAGCATGATTATCATTTAAATTTGAGGGGGGCATTAAACAATTCCCAGACAAGTGAAAGTTGAGAGAATTTGCCTCCCACGAACCACCTGTACAGGATATTTTAAAGGGACTGCTCTAGATGGAAGCCTTCCTAAGGCTAAAAAGATGTCACCAGAGAAAATAAAATCATAGCAAACAAAGAAGACCATCCAAATACTAACTAAAGGAAAAAATTAAATCAACTACCAACAAAAACAGTCAAAGGAAATGCAAGAGTACAGAAAAAAACACATGACATATTAAAGAATGGAGGAGGAAGAATTAGAAGGGAAAGAAATAAAGAATCATCAGATTGTGTTTATGATAGCTTAACAAGAGAGTTAAGTTAGACTGTTAGATAGTAAAGAAGCTACCCTTGAACCTTTATAACCATGAATCTAAAACCAGCAATGGCAATAAGTACATATCTATCGATAATCACCCTAAATGTAAATGGACTGAATGCACCAATCAAAACACACAGAGTAATAGAGTGGATAAAAAAGCAAGACCCATCTGTATGCTGCTTACAAGAGACTCACCTCAAACCCAAAAAGTGAAGGGATGGAAAAAGATATTTCATGCAAACAACAAGGAGAAAAAAGCAGGTGTTGCAGTACTTGTATCAGACAAAATATTCTTCAAAACAAAGAAAGTAGCAAGAGATAAAGAAGGACACTACATAATGACAAAGGGGTCAGTCCAACAAGAGGATTTAACCATTATAAATACATATGCACCCAACACAGGAGCACCAACATATGTGAAACAAATACTAACAGAATTAAAGGAGGAAATAGAAAGCAATGCATTCATTTTAGGAGACTTCAATACACCACTCACTCTAAAGGACAGATCAACCAGACAGAAAATAAGTGAAAACACAGAGGCACTGAACAGCACACTGGAACAGATGGACCTAACAGACATCTACAGAACTCTACACCCAAAAGCAGCAGGATACACATTCTTCTCAAGTGCACATGGAACATTTTCCAGAATAGACCACATACTGGGCCACAAAAAGAACCTCAGTAAATTCAAAAATACTGAAATTCTACCAACGAACTTCTCAGATAAAAAAGGTATAAAAATAGAAATAAATTGTACAAAGAAAACAAAAAGGCTCAAAAACACATGGAGGCTTAAAAACATGCTCCTAAATAATCAATCGATTAACGACTGAATTAAAACAGAGATCATGCAATACAGAGAGACAAATGAAAACAACAGCACAAAGCCCCAACTTCTGTGGGACGCAGCAAAGCCAGTTCTAAGAGGAAAGTATATTGCAATCCAGGCCTATTTAATGAAGGAAGAACAATCCCAAATGAAGAGTCTAAACTCACAATTAATGAAACTAGAAAAGGAAGAGCAAATGAGGCCCAAAGTCAGTAGAAGGAGGGACATAATAAAGATTAAAGCAGAAATAAATAAAATTGAGAAGAATAAAAAATCAAAAAAATCAATGAAACCAAGAGCTGGTTCTTTGAAAAAATAAGTAAAACAGATAAACCCCTAGCCAAACTTATTAAGAGAAAAAGAGAATCTACACACATAAACAGAATCAGAAATGAGAAAGAAAAAATCACAACAGACCCCTCAGAAATACAAAGAATTATTAGAAAATGCTATGTAAATCTATATGCTAACAACCTGGAAAACCTAGAAGAAATGGATAACTTTCTAGAAAAATACAACCTTCCAAGACTGACCAAGGAAGAAACAGAAAATCTAAACAGACCAATAACCAGCAGCGAAATTGAATCAGTAATCAAAAACTACCTAAGAACAAAACCCCTGGGCCAGATGGATTCACCACTGAATTTTATCAGACATATAGAGAAGAAATAATACCCATTTTCCTTAAAGTTTTCCAAAAAATAGAAGAGGAGAGAGTACTTCCAAACTCATTCTATGAACCCAGCATCACTCTAATACCAAAACCAAGCAAAGACCGCACCAAAAAAGAAAATTACAGACCAATATCCCTGATGAACATAGATGCAAAAATATTCAACAAAATATTAGCAAACTGAATTCAAAAATACATCAAGAGGGTCATACACCATGATCAAGTGGGATTCATCTCAGGGATGCAAGGATGGTACAACACTCGAAAATCCATCAACATCATACACCACATCAACAAAAAGAAGGAGAAAAACCACATGATCATCTCCATAGATGCTGAAAAAGCATATGACAAAATTCAACATCCATTCATGATAAAAACTCTTAACAAAGTAGGTATAGAGGGCAAGTACCTCAACATCATAAAGGCCATATATGACAAACCCACAGCCAACATTATACTTAACAGCCAGAAGCTGATAGCTTTTCACCTAAGATCAGGAACAAGACAGGGATGCCTACTCTCCTCACTGTTACTCAACAGAGTTCTGGAGGTCCTAGCCATGGCAATCAGACAAAACAAAGAAATACAAGGCATCCAGATTGGTAAAGAAGAAGTCAAATTGTCACTATTTGCAGATGACATGATATTGTAGATAAAACACCGTAAAAACTCCACTCCAAAACTACTAGAACTAATATCTGAATTCAGCAAAGTTGCAGGATACAAAATTAACACACAGAAATCTGTTGCTTTCCTCTACACTACCGATGAGCTAATAGAAAGAGAAATCAGAAAAACAATTCCATTCACAACTGCATCAAAAAGAATAAAATACCTAGGAATAAACCTAACCAAGGAAGTGAAAGACCTATACTCTGAAAACTACAAGACACTCCTAAGAGAAATTAAAGAGGGCACTAGCAAATGGAAATTCATCCCATGCTCTCAGCTAAGAAGAATAAATATTGTCAAAATGGCTATACTACCAAAAGCAAGCTACAGATTCAATGCAATAGCTATCAAAATACCAACAGCATTCTTCAATGAACTGGAACAAATAGTTCTAAAATTCATATGGAAACACAAAAGACCCCGAATAGCCAAAGCAATCCTGCAAAAGAAAAATAAAACAGGGGGAATTATTCTCCCTGACTTCAAGCTTTACTACAAAGCCACAGTAATCAAGACAATTTGGTACTGGCACAAGAACAGACACACAGACCAGTGGAACAGAATAGAGAATCCAGATATTAACCCAAACATGTACAGTCAATTAATATATGATAAAGGAGCCATGGATATACAATGGGGAAATGACAGCCTCTTCAACAGCTGGTGTTGGCAAAACTGGACAGCTACCTGTAAGAGAAGAAAACTGGATCATTGTCTAGTACACAATGTAAATTCAAAATGGATCAAAGACCTGAATGTAAATCATGAAACCATAAAACTTTTAGAAAAAAAATAGGCAAAAATATCTTGGACATAAGCATGAGCACTTTGTTCATGAACATATCTCCCCAGGCACGGGAAACAAAAGCAAAAATGAACAAGTGGGACTATATCAAGCTGAAAAGCTTCTGTACAGCAAAGGACACCATCAGTAGAACAAAAAGACATCCTACAGTATGGGAGAATATATTCATAAATGACATATCCGATAAGGGGTTGACATCCAAAATATATAAAGAACTCATGTACCTCAACAAACAAAAAGCAAATAATCCAATTAAGAAATGGGCAGAGGACATGAATAGACACTTCTCCAAAGAAGAAATTCAGATGGCCAACAGGCACATGAAAAGATGCTCCACATCGCTTATCATCAGAGAAATGCAGATTAAAACCACAATGAGATATCACCTCACACCAGTGAGGATGGCCAACATCCAAAACACAAACAACAACAAATGTTGGCGAGGATGTGGAGAAAAGGGAACCCTCCTACACTGCTGGTGGGACTGCAAATTAGTTCAACCATTGTGGAAAGCAGTATGGAGGTTCCTCAAAAAACTCAAAATAGAAATACCATTTGACCCAGGAATTCCGCTCCTAGGAATTTACTCTAAGAATGCAGCAGCCCAGTTTGAAAAAGACATATGCGCCCCTGCCCCTATGTTTACTGCAGCACTATTTACAATAGCCAAGAAATGGAAACAACCTAAGTGTCCATCAGTAGATGAATGGATAAAGAAGATGTGGTACATAAACACAGTGGAATATTATTCAGCCCTAAGAAGAAAATAAATCCTGCCATTTGCAACAACATGGATGGCGCTAGAGGGTATTATGCTCAGTGAAATAAGCCAGGCAGAAAAAGACAAGTATCAAATGATTTCACTCATTTGTGGAGTATAAGAACAAAGAAAAAAACTGAAGAAACAGAACAGCAGCAGACTCACAGAACCCAAGAACAGACTAATAGTTACCAAAGGGAAAGGGACTGGGGAGGATGGGTGGGAAGGGAGGGACAAGGGGGAAGAAGGGGCATTACGATTAGGAGACATAATGTGGTGGGGAGGCACGGGGATGGCTGTACAACTCAGAGAAGACAAGTAGTGGTTCTACAGCATCTCACTACGCTGATGGACAGCGACTGTAATGGGGTTTGTGGTGGGGACTTGATGATGTGAGGAGTCTAGTAACCATAATGTAGCACATGTAATTGTAGATTAATGATACCAAAAAAAATAAAAGAAGTGACATTATGGCAGCTGTTCTCAAACTTATTGGAATAGAAAACAAAGTCCAGGCCACATCCAAGAGCAAATTAATCAGAATCTCCGGTGTGCCGCTAAGGTATCGAGTTTTTAAAGCTCCCCAGTGATTCCAGTGTGCCGGCAAGTCCCAGTGGTCTGTGACATCAGGATCACCTGGAAGCATGTTCCATACAGAATCCCAGACCCCACTTTAATTCTACCTAATCATAATGTGCACTTCACCACACTCTAGGTGGTTCTTAAGCACACTGAAGTTTGAGAAGCACTGAGCGATGCCCCAGTGTGGAATCACAATTTGCCACAAACCAAGCAAAGGCACCTGGAACCTAGCAATGGCTTTAACCCTATTCAATGATCAGGGTTAGCCAATTTTTTTACATTCTTGAGCATCAGTTCCTAACGTGTTAAATAATCAGATTGGGCAAGATCATATCTCATGTCTTTTGCACCCCTGAAATGCTAGCAGCTTATTAAATTACTTGACTGCTCTGTATTCTATGTGTGTATGGATTGTTCCTCTATGTTCAAATTCAAAGCATTAAAATGTGCCAGGCTATTCCGCTGACAGTGTGTAAAAGGAGCAATCTATTGGCACAAGAGCTAGTTAGGAAGCATTCACTTCTAATCATAGCTGAGTATGTTTTAGTTTTCATGGAGCCACAGGTGACTTTGCAACAAGTCCATGGAATTTTCAACACAATGTGCTTTACTTGTAGGCATACCTTCCAATAAAAGTGATAACATTCAAATATTACAGCTTGGTTAAGGATATTATTGCCTCCACAGAACTTATTTATATGATCTCTCTCATTCCTTTTCATTTCAGCCTTGCTAATTCACAACATGCTTCCTAGAAGCATCAGTAGTGTACTGTCGTGAAGGATACAGTCTGCTTCAGGGATGGAAGGGAAGACGCCCCCCTGAGCCCACTCCTTCCTCAGGTCCCACTGGCAGTAAAAACGGCATGCACTCAAGCGAGCCAAAGTTTAAATATTGTCAATGTTTTTGCCTGTGATTTGCAGAATTTCCTGTCTTTGCCCACCATTTAAGGAAGATGAGGGTGTCTGGGTTGCAAGTAGCAGGCTAATTTAAGCAGAAAAAGGATTACCTGGAAAGTTATCTAGTGCTCACGTAATTAATACCCCATCAAGTCATAGGTGTGAGGGAGGGAGGGCTGTGAGTGTGGCAGGAGTAGGTGTCCTGGAATTATGAATTATGCTCATGCAACTTACCTGTGCCTTTAAGACCTGCTTGGGCTTGGTTCCAGAAATACTACTAGATGATAAATGCTCTTTATTAGGGTAATCAATGTAAGTCTCTATGTTCCTCATACTGTCTGTATCTGGTTTTGTATCAGGATAATGTTGGCTGGGAATTATTCACACCTCTTCTACTTTCTGGAAGAGATTATGTAGACCTGGAGTTTTTTCTTCTTTCAGTGTTTGGTAGAATTCGCCAGCTTGGAGATTTCTGAAAACTGGATTACTTTTTTTAGTAATCTCTGAGTAAATATTTGTAGGTGGTTTTTTTTTCATCAATTCAATTTTTTTTAAGTGAACACTAGACAAATTCAGGTAATCTATTTCTTCTTGGGAGTTTTTGTAGTCTGTGGCTTTCAGGTATTTTCTCCATATTATCTAAGTTGTCCAACTGATATGCATAATGTTTTTCATAGTTTGCCCTTATTACCTTTTTAGTGTCTACTGGGTCTATAAACGATATCCTCTCTTTCATTCCTGTCATTGGTCTTTTAAACCTTCTGGGGTTTTTTTCTTTGTTAGTCTAGCTCGAAGTATCAATTTCATTGATCTTGTCCAGAACCCTGCATCCGACCATCACCTTATGAGATGGCTCACTTAAATTCTCTGCTTTCTATAATTTCCCTCACACTCTCTGGCTCCCTGGGCCACTGCCTCCAGTTCTCAGGTCAGAAAGCTGGAGCTTTAGTTAGACCCCTCTGATATCTACATCCTAAAATAGTATCTGCAACTGGGGGCAAGCAGTAGGAGGACAAAGGATGGGGGCAGGGGGCGATGGAGGTTTGTGCCTGTTCTTAGAACTGCAGTGCCTCTAGGGAGAAATGCTTTCTTCTCAGCTCCCTAGTACCCACTTGCTGTCACCTTTGTGGCAGCCACTACTGAAGAGAACCAACAACATAAAGAAAAAAGCAGGGAATCCTCAAACATCTCCTTCTGTGCTCCTCAGACTAAAAAGAGAGGCATTTTCTTAGAGACCTTTCACTTCTCTGCCAGTGTGCATGCCCAGCTTTGGGGCTGCCTTTGAGTCTAGGTCTCCATCCATTCTGCCTGTTACCACTTACTATTCAGTCTTCAGACAGAGGCACTACACATTCTGTCCAGGGCTTGTGCTTGTGTTCTGTGGGAGAAGCAGGGTGGAGTGTGTTTTCTCCATCTAACATTTCTTTTACTAATCTTTTCCTCTAGAAATGTCTGGTGCAGACTACCTTAGTGAGAAGTGGAGGCAATATGACCAACATTGAGTTCTCTAGGGAAGCAACTGTGAGACAGAGTGCTATAGACCCAGAGTGAATTGTACCTTCAAAACGTTATATGTTGAAGCCCTACCCCTCAGTATGATGATATTTGAAGATGAGGCCTTTAGAAGAAAATTAGGTTTAAATGAGGTCATGCATGCAGGGCCCTCATGATGAGATTAGTGCCCTTCTAGGAAGAAGAAGAGATACCATGTTTCTTTCTGTCTTCTCCAGGTGGCGACAAAGCAAGAAGGCAGCAGTCTGCAAGCCAGGGAGCTCTCTCGCCAGAACCCAGCCATGCCAGCACCCTCATCTTGAACTTCCAGCCTCCAGAACTGTAAAAAATAAAATTCTGTTGTTTAAGCCACTCAGTCTGTATTATTTTGTTACAGCAGCTTGAGAAGACCAAGACACAGAGATGAGCCCTTCTACAGTAAGAATTACCTGTGCCCTAAATACCTAGAAGAGAATGGGATTGGTGTAAGTAATATAGTACTCCATGCTTGTGCTGGAATGAAACTCACTCACTGATAGCCCAATTAGCACCTTAAAGT
The DNA here is from genome assembly GCA_032199065.1 of Smutsia gigantea. Taxonomy (NCBI): domain Eukaryota; kingdom Metazoa; phylum Chordata; class Mammalia; order Pholidota; family Manidae; genus Smutsia; species Smutsia gigantea. Next base: position 7,754 of record JAVSCE010001817.1, on the reverse strand, counting down.
CATATCTGAGAAAAATAATAATCTCCAAATATTTTCAACCTACAAACTTATAAAATGTTCTAATCCTTGCCTCAAACTTGTTTATAGTAGATCAAACATACATACATATATATATACACAATGGTTTGCACAGACAAGATTTGTTAAGACCCAAAAAGGTCTGCATTTCTTAAGGTCTGCTCTGCCTGTATAACATGAATCATTTTCCTTTTGAGAGCCTGCAGTGAGCTGCATAGGCCAATCCCCCCTCTGCCCCATTAGCCCTGCTTGCTCAAGACTGAGCCTTCAGCTCTAGTCAGTCTACTTCCCTTGTGTGATTTTGGTCCCGAGTTTGATTCCTGTTTACTTCACAAATGTCTTGGTATGATGAACTAAGATGTTCAGTTGTTTGAAAACCCATACACAATTTTAGTTTTTTTGTTGGTGGTTTTGTTGGGTTTTTTTTCCCCTTCCAGATTCTGGAACCAATTGAGAGCCAAACCTAAGAATGAGGCAGCTGGAGATAGAAATAGTTTTCCTTAGTACTGATAAAGCCATTGGGATAAACTGATTTTAGAGCTGAGGCCAAACAGTATTGGTAATACTTTACCCTTGAACTAGATAGATTTGCCCACACAATCACAGACACAGACGGGCAGGTGTAGCCCACCTCTTCTCTGCCACTTCCCAGGCCACCCGACAGAAGGAGGCCAAAGGGACTGAATCTCTGCAAGCATTTAGCTTCCCAAAAGAGAAGGAGGATAGGACTCAGCCAGTCATGCCCAAAATGGTCCTTTCAAGTCATCTCTGCAGTTACAGGAACTCATATTTGGATACCTTTGTACGCTGACATAAACTTTGTTCAACAAACTGAATTATGCCACTAACCAGTTATTGTGTGCCTGTTTTATAACACATAAAAAGAGCTGGCTTAAATGGTCCTTCCTCCCCAAAACACACTGCCATGCCAATCCCTTTAAGAGCTTTGCAGTATTAGTCAACTAACAACTATAGAGGCAAAGCCCGTGCCCCACAAAAGGCAAAATGCCTTGATTTCCTTGGAACTGGGAGCTCTCTGGAACAGTGCCCAAAGAGATTAGAATTCCTGTCCTGGGATATAGCAGGTGTAGCAGGCAGAATAATGGCCCCCTAAGGGTGTCTACATCCTGATCCCTAGAACCCGTGAGTGTGTTAGATTGCATGGCAAAGGTTGCAGATGGAATTAAGGGTGGCCATCAGGTACCTCTGCTATACAGAAATCATCTTGGATTATTGGGGTGGGACAAAGGTAATTGCAAGGGTCCTTAAATGTGGAAAAGGGAAGCAAAATATGAGAATCAAAAAGGTGAAACTCTGAGAAGGACTTGGCCTGCTGTCAATTGTCTACTCCAAAAGGAACGTTTCAAGTCCTCTATGAAACGTGTCTTCTTCATTCCAAATATCCTTTTTCATGAAGTATTTATTCTCTTTGTCTTTACATCTCTGTATCTTGCCTTCTGCTCTGAACAGCTGCTGGACCCCATGGGTAGTACACAGCCCAATGTGAGTCAAAGTTAGCAATGAGCATCCTGGAGCTTGTTGTAACAAAAATAGAGAATTCTTAGGATAAAGTCTCCCAAGGTGTATATTAATCACACAGGGTTCTAATATTAAAATGTGGAGGGGGCAAAAATTCTCAACTTTTTCTCTCTTGTATTCACTGCTAGGGAAATGGCTGTCTCTGAAGCTTAGATGACTTTGAGTGGCCAAATACAGCAAAATAGTCCATTTTTGTGCTTCTGTTGCTCTAAATAACTGCCCATTATCTGTAGCATTCCCCAGATAAAACCCTGTGCCAGTGACTTAAAAGCTTCATTCAACTTTCTTTTTTGAATCACATGGCCAAGTTCATCTTTTTTTTGCATTTTAGGATAGAGCCAATGTTCCTGAGCATGATCACAAAAGAAAATCCTACAGCATTATTGCTATTAAGTTGATGTGATGAGGAAAGAATTAGACTTATTTTTGCTAAGAAACCTGAAAGTTTCTCCCTCTGAGTTAGTCTTGAACTGGAGGTTGTTTGACTCCCAACAATAATGACAAGATTTAGAAAGCCAATGAGCCTTTTTTGAAGGGTCCAGGAATACTTGGGGGTTCTTGAAATGAGATTGGTTATAACAGAATCTCTCCCCACCTCTTCGCCTGGACTAAAGGCCTTCCCCTGCTGCTTCATCTTGCCATGTACTGCCTTCCACATCTGGCTCAAAGAACACAGGTCAGGAAGCCAAGGTTGCAAGGCCAAGTTAAGATTAAAATGGTACTGCTCTCAGGAATGATAGATCAACTTCCTGATAAGGAAAATTATTAAAAAATTGGACATTTTAAAAAATGTACCAGAGAGCTATAATATAACAAAGAATTTCCTGGCCAAGGGGAGGCAGACTCTGCATTTAGGGCCACCTTTTCCTTGAAGGCCTTTGTCAATTCCTAAAGGAAAGTTGAGAAGCTATATTGTGTTTTGAGAGACTCCAGGCATATGGAACAGGGACTGCAGTACAGCACTTTTATCCTTCCCCTGCTGCAGGGCCATGATCAACTCATTTAGGACTGAAATCCTGAAATGAATGTATCTCAGTCCAGGAGACTCACTGGAATTGATAATGGAATTTGGTGATTGCTGACTTTAAGGTGATAACCAAGAACAATACCATGTGAGTCAGGAGCAGGGTAAATGGAAGTAATGTATCTTCCTACAGTCCAGGGAGGAGGTAAAAGTACCTAATCTCTAGGGTAACAATTAAAAGAATAGTAAAAGAAAATATCACTTCCAAGTTTGTTGGCCATGGAGCTAGAAGGGAAATAATAAAAAATTATCAATATGTTGATTAATTTTACATGTTCAATAAATTCAAAAGCAGGAAAGGAGAGAAAAAAGAACACAGAAAGGCCAGGAAAATCAGAAAGCACTTAATAATGTGATGGCTTAAGCTAAAATATACCACGAATCTCATTAAACATTCATGAAATGTTTCTGTTTCAGATTTCATTAAACAGAGCCCCAGTAAAATAGACAGAATTCTCAAAAGAGGCTACTGTCGGGACAGTTTACTTATGAAGCAGGAATTTACACATGTGTAGAGAGACTAGGGCAGCAGCCTGGAGCTACTAGCAGTTGAGCTATTACCTCCCCTAGGCCTAAAGGGATAAGGGAAGGAGTGATTACCAGAAAGGGACACAGAGAGAGATGGATGCCTTTGGTGGACTAGTGGTCCTTTACCAAGGGATATGACCTGCTCAACTCTTTCCTTCCTTCTACCTTCTGCTGAGCTCACCACTGGCGGCACCCAACCAGAAGCCCAACATCATGGGAGTCCTATTGATGTAGCCTTGGGGAAGCAACCAGCATAGAAAGAATGGCGAGAGGCCCAGAGAGGAAATAGAAACTGTGTGACAGGTCAATTTAAAGACAAATATTTTCAGACTGGATAACAAATACCACCAAACTGTGACAACAAGAAAATCTCAAATCATAAACAGAAAGATTGAAAGTGAAGTGATTTTCTTTGTTGCTTTTTTTATTTTTTATTTTTTTCCAGCTTTATTGAGGTATGATTGACACATACAAATTGTATGTATTTAAGATGTGCAACGTAACGCATTGATATATGTGTACATTATGAAATGACTACCATAATCAAATAATTAACATATCCATCACCTCACATACTTTCCTTTTTTCTATGTGGTGAAAACACCTAAGATCTATTCCTTGAAAAAGCAGATTAAAGATGGCGGCATGAGAGGTGAGACAGAGAATACATCCCCAAACCACCTAATACTGTGAAAATATAGTTAATACAACAAGCCCTAAAACAGCAACAGGAAAGAAGGCTGCACCAGACTGCATACAGACCTCATGAACAGAGCAGACCTCACGAAACAGGATAACAGATGAAAGCCTTGATCTGGCGGGACCCGAGCCCTTCCCCCACCCCAGCTCACAAGCGGGAGGAAGAGAAAAGGAGCAGGGAGGGGGTGGAAGCCTAGAACTGCTGAACACCCAGCCGTGGAGGTCTGCTTTGGACCACAGACCTACATTGTGTGGTGCTCTGGAGGTTGCTGGGGCTGGAGAGCTGGGACAGGCAGAGAGCTTGAAAGACTGAGATTCCAGCCATTTGTGGAGGATGGGAATCTACATCAGGCTGCTCTGGGATAAAGGAACTGTGGGCAATCGGACAGGATTCCTAGCAGTGAGAGGGCTGCTGAAGGGGTGGGGTTTGCACAGAGCTTGCTATGGAGGAGAAGGGATAGTTGGACAAGGTTGTCTGGGCATGCTCTGCCCAGCAGATTGGGAACTTTGAGGAGCTTCAGGTGCCAACACCCCCGGCTGCCTACTCAGCTCCAAGGCCCCCCACTGTGACACACAGCCTTCCTCCTAGCTTGCCGGCACCTGCTCACAAACCGGCAATCACTGTGCTGACATAAGGACAGCCAGAGGGAGGCCCTGCCTACAACAGCTAGAGACGCAAAGCAAAGAGGCCTACACCTGTGTGCTCGACCCACTGGCTCTGATACTGGAGACAGGCACTGCAGCTGGGCATCAGGAAGCAACTCTTTCCTGCCCCAAGGCACCAGTGCCACTCCCCTATGACCCCCAACCTCACTCTAGCGGCTGAGTAGCTCCAGAAACTAGAGCTTCTGGACACTAGAGGGCACCACAGAATTATGAAATGCTGAAGGAACCTTGTTCAGATGAAAATATCACAAATCCCAGAAAGAGAACCAAATGAAATTGAACTCACCAATCTTCCTGAAAGAGAGTTTAAAATAAAAATCATAAACATGCTCATGGAGGTATAGAAAAATATTCAAGAACTCAGGGATGAATTTAAGATGAAGATTCAATCATTAAGAAATTCCACATCTGAAATGAAACATAAAATGAAGGGATTTAAAAGCAGATTAGATGTAGTAGAAGAGATGGTAAATGGGGTAGAAATGAGAGAAAAGGAATACAAAGAAGCTGAGGCACAGACAGAAAAAAGGATCTCTAAGAATGAAAGAATATGGAGAGAACTGTATGACCAATCCAAACAGAACAATATTCTCATTATAGGGATACCAGAAGAAGAAGAGAGAGAAAAAAGGATAGAAAGTGTCATTGAGGAAGTAATTGCTGAAAACATCCCCAATCTGGGGAAGGAGATAGTCTCTCAAGCCAAGGAGGTGCACAGATCTCCCAACACAAGGGACCCAAGGAAGACAACATTAAGACATATAATAATTAAAATGGCAGAGATTAAGGATAAAGACAGACTTTTAACAGCAGATAGAGAAAGAAAAAAGATCACATACAAAGGAAAACCCATCAGGCTATCATCATTATTTCTCAACAGATTCCTCACAGGCCAGAAGGGAGTAGCATGATATATTTAATGCAATGAAGCAGAAGGGCATCGAACCAAGAATACTCTACCCAGCAAGGTTATCATTTAGATTTGAAGGAGGGATTAAACAATTTTTAGATAAGCAAAAGCTGAGAGAATTTACCTCCCACAAACCATTTCTACAGTGCATTTTGGAGGGACTGCTATAGATGGAAGTATTCCTAAAGCTAAATAGATGTCACAAGGGGATATGAAACCACAGCAAAGTAGAACAATTAATTACTAAGCAGATGCAAAATCAAATCAACTACCCTGAAAGTCAATCAATGGATAGAAAAAGAGTACAGAATATGATACCTAACATATAAAGAATGGAGGAAGAAGAAAAAGGAGGGAAAAAAAGAACCTTTAGGGTATGTTTGTGATAGCACATGAAGTAAGTTAAATTAAACTGTTAGATAGTAAGGGAACTACCCTTGAACCTTTGGTAACCACGAATCTAAAGCCTGCAATGGCAATAAGTACATACCTATAGATAATCACCCTAAATGTAAATGGTCTGAATGCACCAATCAAAAAACACAGAGTCACTGAATGGATAAAAAAAAACAAGATCCATCTTTATGATGCCTACAGGAGACTCACTTCAAACCCAAAGATATACACAGACTGAAAGTGAAGGGATGGAAAAAGATATTTTATGCAACAAATAGGGAGAAAAAAGCAGGAGTTGCAGTACTTGTATCAGACAAAATAGACTTCAAAACAAAGAAAGTCACAAGAGACAAAGAAGGACATTACATAATGATAAAGGGGTCAGTCAGACAAGAGGATATAACTATTATAAATATCTATGCACCCCACACAGGATCATCTACATAAGTGAAACAAATACTAACAGAATAGAATGCAATGCAATCGTTTTAGGAGACTTCAACACACCACTCACTCCAAAGAACAGATCAACCAGACAGAAAATAAGTAAAGAGACAGAGGCACTGAACAACGTATTAGAACAGATGGACCTAACAGACATCTACAGAACACTTCATACAAAACGAAGGGTACACATTCTTCTCAAGTGCACATGGAACATTTTCAAGAATAGATCATATACTAGGCCACAAAAAGAGCCTCAGTAAATTCAAAAAGATTGAAATTGTACCAAGCAGCTTCTCAGATCACAAAGGTATGAAACTAGAAATAAATTACACAAAGAAAACGAAAAAGCCCACAAACACATGGAGGCTTAATAACATGCTCCTAAATAATCAATGGATCAATGACCAAATAAAAACAGAGATCAAGCAATATATGGAGACAAATGAAAATAATTCAACATTGCAAAATCTGTAGGACTCAGCGAAGGCCATGCTAACGGGGAAGTATATTGCAATACAGGTGTACCTCAGGAAAAAAGAAAAATCCCAAATGAAAAGTCTAAACTCACAATTAATGAAACTAGAAAAGGAAGAACAAATGAGGCCCAAAGTCAGTAGAAGGAGGGACATAATAAAGATTAGAGCATAAATAAATAAAATCGAGAATAAAACAATAGAAAGAATCAATGAAAGCAAGAGTTGGTTCTTTGACAAAATAAACAAAATAGATAAACCCCTAGCTAGACTTATCAAGAAAAAAAGAGAGTCAACACACATAAAAAAATCAGAAATGAGAAAGAAAAATCACTATGGACAACACAGAAATACTAAGAATTATGAGAGAATACTATGAAAAATTATATGGTAACAAACTGGATAACCTAGAAGAAATGGACAACTTTCTAGAAAAATACAACCTTCCCAGGCTGACCCAGGAAGAAACAGAAAATCTGAATAGACGAATTACCATGAAGGAAATGGAATTGGTAATCAAAAAACTACCTAAGAACAAAGTCCCTGGACCTGATGGTTTCACTGTTGAATTTTATCAAACATTTAGTGAAGACTTAATACCCATCCTCATTAAAGGTTTCCAAAAAGTAGAAGAGGAGGGAATACTCCCAAACACATTCTACAAGGCCAACATCACTCTAATACCAAAACGAGGAAAAGACACCAAAAAAAAAAAAAAAAGAAAAGACCAATATCCCTGATGAACATATATGCAAAAATACTCAACAAAATATTAGCAAACTGAATTCAAAAATACATCAAAAGGATCATACACCATGATCAAGTAGGATTTATTCCCGGGATGCAAGGATGGTACAACATTCGAAAATCCATCAACATCATCCACCACATCAACAAAAAGAAGGACAAAAACCACATGATCATCTCCATAGATGCTGAAAAGCATTCAACAAAATTCAACACCCATTCATGATTAAAACTCTCAACAAAATGGGTATAGAGGGCAAGTACCTCAACATCATAAAGGCCACATATGACAAACCCACAGCCAACA